>BLKR01009203.1:0-158896 GCA_011170035.1 Teleogryllus occipitalis
ATATGTACGCCGAATTCCAATACCAAAATTGTTAATATCATTAGCAGTAACACTTTGATTTATTCTTTGTTGAGCCCCTCGCCTTCTCACATTTTTGTTTATGACCTAGTAAATATGTGCCGGAATTTCTAAACCAAAATCTGACTCAATTTTCCACATTATTCACTTCTATAACGGAGTTGTCCTCCTCCGTCATGTTACCTTCTACATGCAATTTATTTTTTACTAGTTCTTTACAGTTTCGAGTAAATTCCTTTCATTGGAAGTGTATCCACGTTGAAATTCTCTTTGATTTATTTAAAACCGATACTCTCTTTTCCGCAACCAGGGATCGTTACCAGAAACTTTTCTTACCTTTATACGATCTGACGTCTGCATTCGGTCTTGTTTTCCGCCCATTTCTTTGGATGAACTTTTTTCCTTTCACTCACTTGGTGGAAATGAGAGGTGTCATTTTGAGAGTTCGCATCTTATTTTACGATCTTGATCTCCTATCTTCCAGTTTCCGATTTCTCGCTGCTATCTGGAGGAATTCACGGGATGATATTCAGAGGGTGTAATTCCCAAAGTAGACGTCGTAGCTGAGACGTTTTATCCGACAGGTATGCCTGATGAATGCAGATATGAAAATGGAAACTGGTCTCCACAAATGAGATGGACGACGAACGTATTCGAACCGCTAAAGGAGAAACCGCAGTCCCCAGAGACTTTGCCATCTTTCTTGCAGTGTGATTCCGATTTATATCGTTTCTTCCCGCAGGATTTCTTTGCCTCTCTATCTTTTAAACGACAGACGTCGCCTTGGCTGAAATATCCGCCTCATTACTCCCTCTCGGTTCGTTACGTGCTGCAGTCGGAGATTCCGCCATATTCCCGAGAAAACAAAAATCAATCGGGGCAGTTTAGTGGCCTTTCGCGAAAGGCGCACAATTGAATCAATTTCGCGACTCGCGAGCGAGTGCACCAGGAAGTTGGCGACTTCCAAAAAGTCTGCGGACTTGGCGATGGCATCGAGAAAGAGAAAGAAAGTGGAGGGTCTTGGGATCCGAAGACGCTGCGGTTGGGTCTCATGAATCGTTGGTCATAAAACTTGGTCCAGTCTGGCAAGTGGGCTTGCGCTTCGGTCACTTTCATCAGCGAAGTTCGTTGCGTAGCTGTCGACGGCCTGGTGCCGGGACCAGCTTCCCCTTTTTCTTTTGTTTCTTCACTTCCATTGGGCGCCCGTATTGGATGTCACCGGACTGCCTGTTTCTCTTTCCTACTCGACACTATCCGTGGGGTCCGCAGGTGTGGAGGAAACCGGTTAGAGAAAGAGACTATTACAAGGAGGGTAAGAGAATGAAATTATCCTTTCTGACCCTCCCTTCTCTCTTCCGATGCTGCTCCTTCCTCTCTTTGCTTCTCCCCTCGCCGCTTTCGTGACGCGCGGAACACGGCAGGATCTTCGGTGGTGCGACTAACTTCTAGAAGAGCGTGAATTTACTGCAGCCACCGTGAGGTTTTCTGAACCACCTCCAGGCGAGAGAGACTTCGCCACTAAACATGTTACGTAAACTTTAGGATCTCAACTTCTTGTGAAGATGCGCGGCGTCGGGTCGTATTAGTTACATAGCGACGGATAGGCCCATGGTATGTGTCCCCCGTCCCCCTGACGTGAACTCTGCCGTGTTCATACTAATTCCACAAGATGAACGACGACCTGCCACTACTTAGTAAATATTAATATTACGCGTCCAAACCACCTAAACATTTAAGGTATTTTTTTCTTTCCTAAACAAAGATGCATCTGCTAAAGATACTTCAACAGTCCTGTCAAAGTTTGAATCTGTTTAAGGAAATTGATGCCGTCTTTCAAGGCTTGTAAGACTATTTCTTTTGTTTGAATATTATTCTTTTTGTATGGAAATCACTTTTGCTCGGAGCCTCGAGATGTGCCTGATTACATTGTAATATATTCCGCCTCTCCAAATCAAGAGCGCTCTTACCAACTCGTAAACAGTAAGCAGTTTTCTCCGGCCACGTTTTTCAAAGCTGCCGTTCGACGGGAAAGGATCTGTTTATTTTAGAAGACAGTATTTTTCTCTCTTTGTGAAAGGAACCGGCGATTATTCAGAGTTAATTTACAATGAAGTTTTCTAGAGGGAAATTGGAAGTTTAAGTGGGCAGCTCACCAGAGTCATAATGCAGGTCCTAACGAGAGGCGAAGTACGCTCAAGCTCGTGGCTTCGAGAAAACTTGAAAAGGGGAGAAAAAGTAATACTGTTAAGTGAAGTGTAATAATATTCTACCATTCTTGCGGAATGGGTTATTAAACTTTGTAGATGAAAACGAGATTTTTTTTATATTTTATATTTCTGAAAAAAGCGAACGAGATTGGGACGGTGAGTGTATAAAACAAAGATGAAGATATCGAAGAAATGAATGAAAGCCACACTTTATAAGATGGAAATGAGAAGATTCTATATAAGAAGTGAAATTACTTCTCTGAAGTTCAGCTCCAACAAGCAACCCACGAGCGTCTCCATTCTACTATTACATCTTAGTAGAAGAAAACATCGAATTGAGTTCAGCGTGCAGATAAGGACGAAGAATAGTTTGCGATATGCAAATCAAATTTCAGAACGTGCTTTTCCAAAAATAACTTGTTAATTTCTTTTTCAGACGCGATGGCAAGTCTCAATCTTCTGTTAATATTGCTTCTGCAATAAAACTTTTCAATACGCTGATACATTGAGCACACGAGTAACTCTACGCTTACTTGGAGAAGCTCGACCTGGCGTTCTTTTTAATCGACTTCAACACTCCGAAGTCTTGGCATCGCAAGTGACTAAATAATCGATCTCGCCATCTTTGTACTTCACGCGTCGAATACGAAAATACCCGCTCTGACTTTCAAGGGGGCTCTTCATTCTTGTCTTTAGAAAGGGAGTGAATTATCTGCTACGTTGATTCGGTTCAGTGTTCTGAGACATAAAATTCGCCGAGATTCAAAGGACACCGGGGAGACTCTCCGGACGCGGGAGGCCAACGACTCGCGGGCCTCCCGCGCCGCCATTGTCGGAGGAGGATCGTTAAACCTTTTACTGCCCCGTGCAATTAAGCAGCCCACGTGAAGGTTTTGCGCGCCTCGCCTACAGGTAGTCGCTAGCCGCTTTTGTGGCGCGCTTCCAAACCCGAGACGGACGGCCCTATAAAAGCCGCGATTTTTCAGCGTAATTTATCGTCGACGGGGCACAACCAGAAACGCCTGTGTCCGGATCGGTGCTTCCCGGAGGCTCAAGCCTCCATATATCCAACGTAACAGACGCTTTTGGCCGTGAAAGGCTGCTTTGCTGCGTATTTCCAGATAATGCTCGAGCCACATCGTTCTTTTCTTCCTGGGCGTTCCCTGTAATGGCCCATGGTGGACATCACTCCCAGACGTTTATTCTTTTCTGAGTTTTATACGTAGTGATGGTCACATTTCATTATAAATGGCAGTTATAATGTGTGTCACAAATTGTTTGTGGGAATGGTATTGCTCGCGGACCTAGTTTCGATGCAACACTTTTTTCTGGGATTGAGATCCCAGAAAATCATGATGCCTTCTAGGAATGTGGTGTTGTGCAGTAGGTTTTAACAACTTTTAACAAAAAATGCACCCAAAAACTAAAACAAGGAAATTAATCCATTCGTAATCTGTTATTTCTTCACAACTCTTCATTATTGATAAAACAGACCGGTTCAATTATCACCATTTCAAAACTTCCAGCTGGCAAATCTCAAAGGGAAAACATTCACAAAAGAAATATAAATCATTTCTTGAAGACGTTATAAACGTGTTTGGGTCGCCAAAATAAATAATGTAATATGAACTTAGTATAAATGTGTTGTACTAAGGTTTCGCTCGTCAGACACCTCGATAATTCACTCCAGACTGCGAATGCTCTTCGTGTGGCGCCTGCGGGTTTCTCGCTCCGTGCAGCTGCTCAGCGAAGCGAAGCGGGTTGCCTATCCCTTCTACGTCGCGGCGGCAGACGCCCGCTGCCGTCTCGCGTGACTCGATCGTTCGCGACTCGCCGAGCAGAAAAGGGAACGCCGCCGCTCCGGGGAATCTGTCTCTTCTCCAGGCGCGAGTTCGCACCCCTTGAAAGAATTGCGGTCGCCCGAAGACGACCCGACTCCCCTTTCCTCGCCGATGTTCGTCATCAGAAATGACGAAACGTCGGCTCTTCTCCGATAACCCTGGCACTGCAGCGGCGGAGCGCCGACCAAAGAACAGTAGCCGGGATATATGTCAGAGACTCGACACCATCGGTTCCAGCTATTCGTTTCAATTTATCCCTCGCGCCTTGAGAGGACGCAAATGTGGACGGATGACCCGGTCGCCAGCGCCCGTCTGGGAAATGAACGGCTCGCGCTCGGCATGGAACGAGCCCCGGCGCGTAGTTCGTGACATATGGAAGCGAAAACGATACGCGACGGGGTCGGCCGGGGGAACACGAGAACGCGGGAGAGGAGGGGCTGATTTGGAATGTGCGTTTCATGGGAAGGTGTTTTTATACGCGTTCTAATCATTCAGCGGATTCGCGGACGTCCTAGGGTCGCGACCTGGCCCGCGTCCAAATGGCAGCCGCGAGCGCGGGAGGCTGCGCGCCGCGCCGGGGGCAGGTCGATGCCGGGTGCGCAGCGCTCAGCTCGGCAGGCGCAGGGGCGGCCTGCTGCGGGCGAGGAGAGGGCGTTGAAAGATCCGATCCGGAGAGCGACCGTGGGCAGGACTGGCGTCAAGGGGTTGCTTCTTCGAAGCGGTCGGCTGTACACTTGAAATATGTCGGAGCGATGAGGTTCTCTGGAGGAGCCAAGGGTTTCTGCATCGTAGATATCCCGGGTAGCGGATAAAGTGAAAGACGAAGAGGTGGCGAATGCTCGAAGAGTAGAAATTCGGAAGTGCTCGAAGTGTAGGTTCCGGGAAGATACCGGATGCAATGTCTTCATCACTTCGTGCGTCTCTCTCTCTCTCTCTCTCTCTCTCTTTATCTCCCTCTCTATCTCCCTATCTCTCTCTATCTCACTCTCTCCATCTCTCTCTATCTCTCTCTATATGTCTCTCTCTCTCTCTCCATCTCTCTCTATCTCCTTCGTCCCCACCTTCCCAAGGGTTACAACGACGCTTATTGCTAACCTGGAGATAATTTGTGAACTTTCGTTCCGCTCTGTCTAGAACTTCAGAATGTCTTTTTCGATTCACAGTAAATCTCATTCGCATCAGTATCGTTTGTGTGAAGATGATGTAGTTAAGACCAAATAGAGTAAGTTTTCATAAAAGAACTTAAAAAAAATATTTAACGTGTTTAACACAAAGTCCTTTTTTAAAGAATTTAAAAAAATTGAAAAAAAAAATGCTTGAAAACTGAGTCCTGTTCAATTTTTTAAAGAAAACAGTCGAATTAAAAGTTTTCATCAGATAATTCTACTAACATTTTTGTCCCTTATTATCAACTTATAAACTTCATTGTAATTAATAATGGGATTAATAATTGCTCGCAAGTGTTTACGCGTTGATTGATTGTCGATGTGCAGTAGGTGCTGAATCCTATTGTTGGTGTTGCACCCGTCAACGCGGATTCTGAAGTCTGCCTCTGGCTGTTGAAAAGTTGAAATATATTGGAATCTCGCATGAAAACAAAAACATGCACATTAAAATCACCGCTGTGCACAACTCCAATCTTTGGATTCTGCATTGTTTGCCTTCAAATCACTTCTTTCAAATAAAAGATTTTTAGTCGTGATACTGACAAAATTGAACATAGTATCACAAATTTGCTTGTAATATTCAGTTGTCTGTTGTTTTAATTGATTTAATTATTTTTATTCGGAAAAACACATTGTTTTAATTATTTTTACTCCGAAAAATACTTTCCAGTAATATGTTTCTCTGTTCACAAATTAGATATTTTTTCATAACAATTATTTATGAGAATGTTTCTGCATGAACAATAGAATAGAAAACTGTTGTAATCGCTTAATAACTATCCACGCTGAATTCCTCTTAATACCTCTTGCAAATGGATATTCTCTGTTTATTGAAAAAGTATTAAAGCTCAATATAAACAAAACAGTGCGCACATTACGTCTTGTGGAGATATGTTATAGGATTTAGCCAATAACATTTTTTTAATGTTCGATTTAGTTTTAGTATGTATCTAACGCTTCGATTTGAGTAAAGAGTGGCGGTGGAATGAGATATAAAATCGCTGGGTGTTCCATGGGGTTTTACGTAAGCTGATTATTTCACGGCTTGCGTGGATTCATTAGTATAAGCCAATGAGCTCGCTGCTCCTCGTCGCGGTGCGACTCGCTAACAAGTAGCGTGCGCTCTGGGCTTTGCGTGTTCACCTGGCGCTTTTCAACGCATGCGTAGGATGACGATAACAGTTGTGTGCAAAAGTGGATATCCTGAAATTCCTTTTAATGAAACAACGCAGCTCGTTTGTTTAATTCTATTATAAATTTTGATCGGTTTTGGGGGAACGTACAAAGATAAAAATTAATGAATTAGATGACGCACATTTGTTTGCAATATGTACCGTAGGTGGGTAAGGGATGTGCTTGAAGCGATGAATTCTTTACGCTGGCAAACACAAAATCGGGTCATCTCGAGCTTTCGTTTATGGAATACATTGGGTCGTCTTCTTCTATGCTGGGCTCAGATTAGTGCCTGTTGCTCCCAAAATTTATTTTCTCTCGACTTTTTACTATTTCTTTAATTTTTCTCTCGTCTTTATCCCCTTCCATCAATTGTATCTCTTAATCTTTATTCTTTCTAATTTTTTTATTTTAGATGATTTGAGGGTAATTAACGTAATGTATCTGAAGTCATATGCATTTTTTATTGTATTCCTTGTGATGATTTTTTTTATTTACCAACCATCCGACTTTAAAATATTTTTTCAACTGCCGATCTTCCGTTTTTTCTCTGTTGGTTTAGAATTAAACATTTCTTTGTGTAATCAGTTATCGTCTATTGTTGCATTGTTTTCTAACTAAAAGTTACAATTTTGATTTTTTTCCTTATTCTTGTACTTTTCAGAGATATTAGAGGTATTCAACCATTAATATATATGTTTGTTCGTTGGTGGGTGTTGGAAACAATACAACCAATTGTTTCACGCTCTAATGGCGGTAGTAGTAACTGAATGACGTATATCATTCGCTACTCTAAAGAAATTAATACTTAATTCAAATCATAAATTATGGGTTGTTCAATTAAAGTTACATATACGAAATGGGTGTTTCCATTTAATTTAGTATTATTTAACATTTAGTTCAAAATGGCATTGAAGCTTTTCGAGCACTCACTCCCAGCATTAGCCTACTTTGACCTGATCCGCTCGGAGCTTTCCTTCTTTGTCGGACGTCACCCGCGCTTCGCAATTGGCAGCTTCTAATGCACACCCTGCGTCTGGCAGCTGCGACGAAAGCGGGCTAAAGACTCCGCTGCGTCGACTTTTTAATGAACTGCTCTTCCTCGACGCCTAAATATTTTAAAAGGCTCGGAAGTGAATCACTCAGTCAGCTCTTCACTTCAGACGCCGAGGTCGACGGTTTTATTTATCGAGAAAGTTCTGGAATTGTTGACCTCGATGCGCTTCAAGATCTATATTTCTTTTCTGTGGTAGGGGGCCGAGGATTCGATCTTTTGACCTTTGATTTGGAATACAATTAACGGTAATTCTTGGTTTTGGCTGGTGTGCAGATTTGTTTTGAAATATAGTTATACAATATCTGAAGTGAAGTTGTTGAATGTATTTACATATTAAACGAAAAGAAATTACGTTTTTGATTTCTGCTCGAGTTTTTTGGGGGAAAGTGTAAATGCCTGTGCATCAGGATGCGCATTGCTTTGGATAGACTGCCCCGGAAATTAGTGGATATCGCCCCGTCAAAGCCTATAAAAATCGGCACCGAAACAAACACGTCCCGAGATCCACCCTTATGACGGAGCGTTGTCGTTTTGAGCAACAGCGCGTATTCCGCCCCAAGTAAAAACAATGCGCGTTTTGCATATGCAACACCAGCGTCAAATGTATATAAGCCTCGAAGCCGTCACTTCGCTCGGCCGCCGCGGAGGGGGGAGGGCGTTGCGCGTCGCCGTCCCCCAATAAGCGCAGTCGCTGCGCTGCAGCTGATGCAAATGCGCCCATAAACAAAATTGCTTGCAACATGCTTCAGCAGGCGCGCAGGCGGAGCGCGCTAGGCGCGGGGCGGTCGCCCGGCGCCTGGCGGGGAGGGGTGGGACATGCGGGCGGGTGGACAAGGCGGGGCGAGGCGAGGCGAGGCGAGGTGGGGAGAGGCGAGGCGAGGCGAGGCGAGGGCCGGAGGGGGCGGAGAGGCGTGAGAGGGCGAGGCGGGGCGAAGCGAGGCGAGGCGGGGGGCGAGGTGGGGAGAGGCCGGGCGAGGCGGGAGAGGCGGGAGAGGGCGAGGCGGGGCGGGGACAGGCGAGCTGGGGTGAGGCGGGGAGGGGGCGGGGCGAGGCGAGGCGGGCGGGGCCGAGGGGCGGGGCCGAGGGCAGGGCAGGGGCGAGGGCGAGGCAGGGAGTTGCGGAGAGAGACGGGCGGACGACGCGTGGCGGAAGGGTCGGGCTGGAGGGAGTAGTGGTGGGCGGGCGAGCGCGCGGGCCGCCGGGCAGGCGGAGGGATGGCCGCTAACTTGGTTAGCGCTCTGTTGTGCATTAAGCGGGCCCGAAAAGTCTTGTACTCCGGCGGCGCCGCGGGCGGAAACTGCCTCCCCGCGGGGAGGGGATGCGGGAACGCGCACGTGTTCGCCAGCACTGGGACGCTCAAGTCCAAAATGTGGGGTTGCGCCCAGTGAGACGCAGCTGATGATAACTTGATTCGGCCACCAGGGCGCAACTAATAATAGATACCGCCATCCCCTTTAACTACTTTTTCGTACGTTCGTTTCATCATACAATTATGCATATTGATGGAACGAGAAGCAAGCAAAATGCAATTATATAATGCTCGCTATTATTGCAATATTTGTTTACTTATGCCGTAATTAATCATAAACGGTGTTCAATTTAATGGTGTATTTGAAATACGCAGATGCCCGTTTGTATGGTAATCATGCGAATCTCCATCCAGCTTGGTATCTAGTCAATTAATTTCGCAAGATAAAGGAAACTATCGAATTGTAAAGGGGTGAAAATGTTGTGTTTTTTTGTCGAGATGTATAATATTGTAGATATATCTCAAAATGTACGATTAATGATCGTCCAAAAAGAAATGATCGTGTCTTGTTCAGACCACGTGGATCGACTGAGCTGCTTCCTGGCCACCATTGCCGCGGCTTCTGCAGCGACCCTCTCCGGGAGACCCTTGCAGTGCACTACACAAGCACGTGTATGTTGGGAGCTTGGATTGATTTATTTATTTATTTATTCATGTTTCCGGGCGCGTCAACTGCTCTGGTCATTAGTCCCGTTAGTGTAGAGCATGTTTTTTTCGGGAGATGGCGGTGATCTTCTCCCGCTGGATGGCGAGATCCGGCGCCGACCTACCGACGGCTAGTGGGGTTTCCCCCTAACCAGGACTCTCCCACCAGCGGGGCACCGCCCCAGTCGGGACAAGCTCTAAGCTCCCGACCGGTCTCCCGGAATATGTGGTAGTGTAGTGAATGTTAGTGTAAGTGTGTGTGTAAGGGGAGAGGATAGGACAAGAAATGGGAAGGACAGATAACGCGCATTCCGTGGCCCGTTTGATAGGGTACTGCTCCGGCATTCGCCTGATGGTGATCGGAGAAATCACGGAAAATTGGGAGCTTGGAACTTGTCACTATTAGGGAGACGAATCGCCCGCAAACCGACGTTTTGGTGGGCGCCGGATCTCAGCATTCAGTTTAGAAGGAACACTTCCCATCCCTTGGAAAAACATGCAGTTCACTAAAGGGACTAGTCCCCATAGTAGTTGACGTGCCAGGAATCATTAATTAGTCAATCAGGCCAGTAATCACATATTACCTTAGTCCAACTTTATAGTTGTTGATGTCGCGTGGCCGCAGACAGCTGGCGCCCGCGTAAGCATATTGCGTAGCTCCGCCTCGGAAAGAGCGCCTCAGCAGAAAAGGCCTATATAACAGCTAGACCTCCGCTTAGCGGGGGGACGAATGCTACTCGTGAGCTCGTCGCCCGTGTGCACGGACCTTCCATTCCTCCGTCGGTTCAGATCGGCCCAAACTGGCCCTGCCGACATCCTTTCACCTCTAGGCGGTTCAGATCGGCCCTAACTGGCCCTGCCGACATTCCTTCTCCCCTCCGTCGGTTCAGATCGGTCCTAACTGGCCCTGTCGACACTTCTCCGCCCTGCTAGTTCAGATCGACTTTCCGGGATCCTGCTAGCAGCTTCCCCCTCTCTCCTCTGAACGCTGTGCACTTGGAGTGTCGTTAACCCGTCCGATGGTCGCTGCAATGTCTCTCTTCCGGAGAACAGTCCTGGGCGAGGCTGGGCTACGTCAGGTGCCTATGTAAGTATACCTCCCCAATAAAGTGCTGTTTGCCATGACTGGGGTCATGCCTGTTCGTATTGCTCCCTCTCATCCGCCTTAGGTCATTAAGAGAATAGGGAACGGCCCAGAGAGCACCTTCTGCCCTTACAGTCATTCCATTTCCCCGCTCGTGGTGCCAGACCCATCAATCCCCCCCACAACATTACATTTGAATAAATATCCTAGGTAGATACTAAAGATCGATAAAAATGCAAATAAACTGGATATTGTAATTTCTAATAACATTCGACTTCAAATAAAAGTACTCGAGATGTGTTTCTGAATGAATCCAGCCTTTCCGAATGTTGACTTATCTTTATGCAGTGAATGTCATATTGTTTTCTACTTTTTGTTGTTGTTTTTGTGTGTGTAAATATTCATTTTAAGCGTGGAAAGGATTAATAGATTTTGAGTCTTCCTACGTTAGAGCATTGTGTCTGTACTTTTATGAATTAAATGTTGGTGTTCGTTATACTCTAGTGATTAATGAATAGCTTATGCCTTCCTTTCTATCAAATCGCCATTCTGGCCTTTACATGCTGAGGCAACTGACGGACGTATGCAGTCATGCAAGTGTAGCACAAAGGATTTCCTCCCTGTGAACGTTTTTAATTTGGCATTTTGTCAAATTTACGGTTTTGTGTTCTCTTTATGCTTTCAGAGAGCGTGCTTTTGTGACGAGCACGCGTGCTACGAGACAACACACTGCGCACGCCTCAGAGCTTTCATTATTTTGCCAAATTCCTATTTAGTATTTTCCCCTTTAGATCGCGGTCGATTTGTTTAAAAAAACAAGTTCATTAGCTGAAGATTTTTCGTTGTTTAATGTTAATAAATGGATGTATACGTGGCTTACCCTAGGGATGAAAAATGGTTTTTCTCATACAATTTCTCGTTTGGAGCATCATTGTTTCAATGGATAAATATTTCCTTGCATCGTGAATCTACAATCCCTTAAACCGATTTTCCAAGATACGTCTTCGTCGATCTTTTTACCCCTTCATGGTATTAATTTGTATTTTGTGCAAATAAAAAAAGTATAAGATTATTTTATGGTACAGTGTGAAGTATGAAATGAAATCTAGAAATTCATTTTTTGAGTATGAAGTGTACTTTGCCGTTTAATTGTGTATTTTGTTACTTTTAAGCAAGAAATCTAAGAATGTTAAATTTACGTTTGTGGTGTTCGCTGTGCGGCAGACTGCGATTCCTTCTTAGCTTTATTTTTAAATTAGAAAAATCGAGTATTCAAAGAACATTCTGTTTGGAAAATCCAAGATACATTAACAGAGACTTATTGCGTGGAACGGAAAGCAAATATTCAGCAGATAAAGTCCAAGAATGTGAGAAGAGGAAAAAACAAGTAACACAGAAGTAACTGAATGGTTCTAACGAGTTTCTGATACGCCGCGATCGTTCCGATGCCGCAACAGTGGGAGCGGCGCGAGCCCGGCATTCGGACCGACTGCGCTCTCTGAAATTGCGGCCGCCGAGCGCACGTTGAGAGCTTTGGTCGTTACCGGTACGATAGGGTAACTTTTATTGGCTATATTCATTGTTTTCAAGTCCTCGTTTGCGTACTAAAAGGGATCGTCCACATTTCGTGACCTGCTATGTCAAGCGAGGTTTACAAAATTCTTTTCTTAAAAATCTCTTTAACACATAAATGACTTCTAATGCACTTTGAAAGGATAAGTATATACGAGTGGAATGGAAGTAGATGAATCGATCGTTATAAAACGTGTGTATATTTGGATTTAAATGTCATAAAATAACTTGGTCCGAATGGTGTGGCAAAATGTAACGTGATGTTATGAAATGTGTTTGATGAGAGCAGTAACTTCAAATATTTTATTTCTAACGGTGCTTTCCAGTAATTTCTTCTTTGTATGATCTGGTCGAATTCGTTTTGCCAAGACGCAGAGAAGCAGTTGTCTAATTTACTGTACTTTCTGAAACTTAAAAATACTATTTGTCATACGAAAATAGGAAAATAACTTACTGAATTTGATTGTGTTCTTTGATTATCTAATTCATAGTTCATTCACCGTGCACATTAAAGTTACACACACACATATACTATATATATATATATATATATATATATATATATATATATATATATATATATATATTGTGCGTGTGCGCGTGCGCATGTACGCGCGTGTGTGAGTATGTGTAAGTGTGTGCGCGCGCGCGTGTGTGTATGTGTGTGTGTGTGTGTTTCATTTCTAAATTATTTTAATGCTTTCAGCCTCGATACTTGTATCTTTTAGGCTTTAAGTTCTTCCCCAAAACAAAACTGTAAGTCCCTGCTGCTACCCATCCACATTTCATGTCTGTAAAGCATTTATCCCTGCACCTGCTCTAGTAGTGTGTCTCCAGCGTGCCCATCCGAACGAGGCCAAGTAAGTTCCGAGGCCGCCACATAAAATCCCGCAGCGCTAGCGGCGCCGCTTAGTGGTAGGCGTGGCGCCTTCGTTGGGCAACTCCCACGCGCACTGTCTTAGGCGCGGCGCCCGCCGAAAAGGGCCCGGGGCGAGTGGGAGCGAGGGGACGGAGCGGGGCGGGGGCGGGGACGCAGACGAAGTTAGGGTCGGGCCGTGAACCGCGCACCCACTTCGCCGGCAATATTCCCGGTACAGGCGCTTTGAAGTCGGCCGGCGCTCGCACTCGGCGGCGCAAATACAATCCCGGGAGGGCGGAGGGGCGCCGCCGGGGCGGGCCTCGGGAGGAGCCAATGGGCGAAGGCAGCCAGCGGGCATGTGCGGCCACGCGACGACGTAACGGTGCGTTGGTCCGCGCTGGAAGTTAATATCATTCAAGATCAAAATAACACCGTCATCAACTATTGTTCCTATTTACCATACTCTTTTTTCTTTAATTTATTTATTTAAGGTTGCATCGACATCTAGGTCATTAGCGACCACTATTGGAGTTAACGGTATGGTAACTATGAAGATGAAACGAAATGGTGATGATAAGGGGTGAAAGGACAACCACAAATACAACCACGCCCGACGCGGGATTCCAACCCGCGATCCTTCGGTCCGAGATTACAACGACACTACTGCCTTAGCGATGAATGAATGAATGAATGAATGAATGAATGCCTTGTTTTACGTGGCGAGACTCAGGCCATGGGGCGTGCTCTTCCGTCTGACCACGCAAATTTCGTTACGCTCCTTTCACCTACTAGGAATGAAAGAAGGTATTACTTGGGCGACGAAACATGCTATTTGAATTTAGCTCAGATGCTTCATTTAGGCTTGAGGATCTTTTACATGCAGTAAATCTACTAACATGAGACAGCCGGCTTTACTTCCCCTCCGAAGGAAGGCGTACGAAGGATCTCGGCCACCAGGCCGGCATCGTACTATTTTATTCTTTCGATCTCAGAGATTTCGATCATAAAGCTGGTTTAAAGCTATGACTTTAAAATACTTCCTTAATTATTATTGAACTTGATTTTGAGTATGTCAGTATTTGAACAACTTGGGCAGAGCTGTAGACATTAATCACTTCTCAATAAACTCTCGCAGGTCATTGTCCTCTAGCAGAAAAATAAATTTGAATAAAATGGAATAAAAATAACCCCTGCACTTAAAATACTATGTGTAAAACTACCGCTATTATTTCGTGAACTTCACAAATTTGTATTGATAAATAAAAGATATTGTCATTTGAAAGAACATGCATATAAGTTAAGATAGACTTTAACCTCGTGATTTTCATCGCATGCAATTCATTAGAAAGACAAAAAGTATATTTTTACAATTGCGTAAAATCATAATGATATTAAGTTACAATGCAGCATGCATTACATTATTCGTGTAAAAAGGATAAAGAAAATTATTAACCTACTTTTTTGATTAAATGTGCGTGGTCTTTCTTACTCTATTTCCAAGAATAATTTAATATTTTCCATTTTCCTGTGCGTAATAATGACAAATATTTATGTGTTCATTTATTTTTTACCTGTCAACTTACTTCTCTGTCGAAAACGTCTGGCGAGGTTCATTTTAAAAGGTCTCAGGGTAATGATGTTTTATTTGGTGTGTAACTGTAGCTTAGGTATGGTGATGAAAAATTCCTTAAGTCCAATATTTAATGTTGCATTCTGAAAGACATAATTCCCACATTGCTCTAGGTTGTTTGCAGGAAGGGGTGTAATAAAAGTCTCTTGAATTTAATTTCACTGCAGAAATATTGAAGTAATAATTTTATAAAATAGTACAATACGTACTTTGTTTTCAAATTAAATCGGTATTGTTGTTACGATATTCATTTTTAAAACATGGCAAACCATAGAAATTTCATATAATTATCAAAACAGGGTAAGATTTAAAAAATGTATTTGTTTTATTCGAATATGATCACATGTAAGTCAGCGTTCGAAAAATAATTACTGTTGGCTGTGACACAAATTAAAGTCTATTTGAGATTAATATGACATTGACATATTGGTGGAGGAGAGATATGGTTTTGTGTCTAGTTTCAAAAATTTCTACGATATCTTACTTTAGAGGCAATGATAAATACCTACATCCTATTACAGTTATGGAAAACTATTCTTGCGACGGTATATCTTAGTCAAGAGGCAGTTGCAGCGGCTCTCCAATGGAGGGGGTTCATACTTTTAAAATTAACGAAAGTAAAATGAACGAGTCGCATTAAAATGAAGACCACCTGTTTATGAGAAATGGCGAATGTAACCTCATACTGTAATTGTCAACCGTGCATTTTATATCTGCCAGTTTAGGATAAGAAGCGAGGAAAACGAAAAAACATCACTCATTTGTTAGTGTAAATGTACAATTATTATAAGTCAGAGCGTGTTTATTATCATTTCACTTACGAAAAAGATGACTCCCCTTGTGAATCGTCTTAGTAGACCGCAAACCATCTGTAATACGTTGTGACTGATATGGTTGCATACAAATATTTCTTTTACTCAACGGCCTTGTTGTTATGTGAAAAACACGTGATTGTAAGTCTCCGGTTAGTTTCTACAGTACTCCGAAAAAACGATGTTTCTTTATGGAGCCATACCTGCAAATCAATATTGTACTTGCTTCAACCATACACCACTAACGGCGTGTTCAAGGATTGAGGATGTATGTAAAAGTATGGGATAAATGTATTTGCCATATTATTCTAAGTGTGGGTACAATGTTATATTTTTTATTAATGTGAAGAATTTATGACGACCAACTGATGAAATATTGATTTTGATTAATCCTTAACAAATTGGGTATCACAAATTATGACCCAAGCATTGTATTTATTTCTGAAAGCTCTGACATTTGCATCGCACCGAAAAACGTGGCACGTTTTTCCATAGGTTCCAGATTTGCCTGGCTTTTGATGCGGCGATTTTGCAGCGCGCGGCCCCGGCCGTGTTGACTCGCGCGCGAGCCCGCACGCGCTTCCTTTGTTTGCGCGAGTGCGCGGCGGTGCATGGCTCCAGAGGAGCAAACGAGTGCCGTGTTTATTTTTCTTCATTCGTGGCCGGGCGCGCAAGGCTTCTGGCATTCTGCGGCTTTGTTACACCCACGTGGGATATTAGGGCTTATTGTGAATCACGAGTCACTTTCTTTTCTAATTATTGGTCTATTTATATTCTGCACTCTGTTAATTCAGTAATACTCTCACATCGTCTGTCTTTATGTGCGAGTGTGTTTAATGGACAGGGTCATCCACCGCGCGTATAAGTATTTACTTAGCATTTATTGATCAACGTTCATGTGGGTATACATTCTTCATATTACATCTGAATATCTAGTGACTGATCTACGTAATTGATCAAAATATTGAAACGTTCAGAGATAAAACGATAAAAGAAATGTACGCGAAACAAAATCATTTCAAAGGGAGTGAACAACTTTGGCAACAGAAATGCTCTAAATCCGATTATTTCAAGCATCTCCCCACGCTTGTGTAAATGCTCATGCTTAGCTTAGTTGCAGGGATGAGTGTTAATAGATTCGTTAAGAAATCACACATTTCTATTCATAAATCTTTTCTGTTTTTCTGCCGGTCCTGAATGTTAATAAACTGGAACTCTTCACACACTCAACGAGGGTGTACAATAGCGGTAAGTTTGCCGAGATTCAGAGGTTTATGAATATTCCTGCGAGAACAGAGCGCCTAGTTAGAACTACTTTGGCGGGATCATTATGTTGCATCCCTGACTCGTAGCTATTATGAGTTTGGAACTCGGATCTCGGGGCTGTTTTAGTTGCAAAGTCCGGCTAAATCCTTACGCCTCCTCGTATTTCGGGGGCCAACTCAGGACTTTGGGTGCCGATGAAAGCTGGACCCCGTGGTAGAAACACCGACACCGTCTTTAAATTTCTCTCTCTGCCTCGTCTCTCTCTCTCTCTCTCTCTCTCTCTCTCTCTCTCTCTCTCTCTCTCTCTTCACTCTTTGCGTTCGCTTTCGGCATGCATGAATAAATTACAAATTAAATGAGCTCGAAGGGCTAAACTGAAGATCATGCCTACTTTGTTGAATTATATACGGCCAAGAATTTGCTTTCTCTGTAATATTTACAACTCAAACGTGAACTCCTCTGCAACCCTTGTTTTCATTGAAAATCTTGAATGCAAGTCGTGAGCCTCTATTTATAGAAGAAACTCCTTCACGGAAACTTTGCCACTTTCGTACCAAACACAAGAAATGTATTTTCTAATTTCACGTTTTGTTATTTCTATTATCTCCAGTTTTCCAGGGGCATAAAAGTGATAATGTTTTCATGGGTGGAAAAGATATCACTCTCACTTTCGCCATCATGTTTTTCCTTTTTTATTTTAAAACCATAGCAGTATGCTGGGAGACTTTTTTTTTAACAATGAACGACCCATTCTCCCTGTGACGCGCCACCCAGTCGCTTGCTGCTTTGCCACACTTTCGAACTCGCGCTGTTGCCGCCCTCTCACCTCTTCAGCTCTGTCTCTTACACCTCCGCGCGCTCCACTGACATAACGAAACAGCGTCAGCGGAAAAACGCTTCGCGTTTCGTTCGTTCGCTTGCACCCCCACCCGCCCCGCGCGCGCGCACGCGGGATCACGGAAACGCCAACGTCAGTTTAAACTCCGCCGATAGCGTTGCGTGGTTCCCTTTTGTCGTGCGCTGCCGACGCTGTCTCCCTGCCGCAGCGAGCGCACGCGGCCACCCCTGCACCGACTCCGTCGTTCCAGGTCCTTTCGCTCTCATTCATTCGTTTTGCTCACTCGTATTCGTTTAATTCCATCATTCCGTCATTCTTTTAATCTCGCGCACCCGGTCTCGAACACCCGGTCTCGCGCACCCGCCTCGCGCACCCGCCTCGCGCACCCGCCTCGCGCACCCGGCCTCGCGCACCCGGCCTCGCGCACCCGGCCTCGCGCACCCGGCCTCGCGCACCCGCCTCGCGCACCCGCCTCGCGCACCCGCCTCGCGCACCCGCCTCGCGCTCCGGTCACGCGCACCCGGCCTCGCGCACCCGGCCTCGCGCACCCGCCTCGCCCACCAGTCACGCGCACCCGGTTTCGCGCTCATTTCGTTCCTTACCCCTTCTTTTAGTTCATCCCTCGTCACTCATCTCTCGTTGCTCATTCTACTTCGCTCTCTCCTCGTCGCTCTCACACTTTCTTCTCATTACCCTTCTTTCGATCAACCGGTGTCGTGCGGTCACATACCTCCTCATTGTCTACAGTTTCGCCCCCGTACGGTCACAAGCCTTTCCTTCCGAAGTAGTTTCTACTCCTCCCTAGACACGAATGCACAGCCGTGTTTATTGTTCATCAACAACTTGCCCCATGCTCTTATTTTTGTTGCCGTTCCTTTCCCGCGTGTCTTCCAGAGATGCTTCTCATCACATTATTCGTGCTGCACTCACACTGGGGGGAGCGGATCGCTTTGTCATATCTCGCGCCCGCTTTTCCGTAGTTCACTCTACTGTGAAGAGCTCGGAAGGCTACTTTGATATCCGTCATTCTGCACTTGTTGCGCTATCAACAGTTTTTGAAAACTACACTGGAAGCTCTTGTTCCTTTTTTCTTTTTTCTTTTTTTGTCGCAATTGCGGCCATTTCATGTCTGCATCCATTTATGTATTACTACCTCTCTCTTTACGTATCGATATCGAACTATTCTCGTACAGACCGTCATTATTTTTTGTTACACTCTGAGTTGTTTTTTTTTCAGCGAAGCTCTTTTTTTTAATGAAAGGGCTTTCATGACGTATCCGTCATGCTCTATTTGTATTCTTTTGCGATTCCCCATTCTCCGATCGCTCGACTCTCCTCTTCGCTTTTTCAAATGTTTCATTTTATAATTAAACGATTGCATTTAGGAAAATCTGTTTCTTCCTTCTTTTCACTTTTCCCTATCTCGCATTCATCTCTGATTGCTTGCGACGGACTATTTTACGCAACACGTTATACGTCGCTTAGTTGATATCTCAGATCTAAATAGCCCCACCTTAAACATATTCACCTTTTGTACCTACAGAATCCAAAAGATTAGCTAACTCTAATTTTTCCACTTCTTTTATCTCGATGTCTGCTGATATTTTATTAGCTCTTTGAATCATGTTTATGTTACATGCTTTGTCATGACTTATCGTTTTTGTTGGTTTCTTTTGCAGCTCTTAGATTAACAAAATTAATTCCATTGCTCCACCTCTCTCCCTGTCATGCATAATATCCAGACCCAGAACGTCCCCTGTTTTCTCCCGTGCTTTCTTTCTATCTCTTTTGCAACTTCTATCTTCTATCTTATTTTTTTTAATTTTCTTAGTCAAATTTTTACGAATGTATTACCTTTGTGTCTATAATACATCGTATTAAATCGAACATTTCAGACATGCAACAACTATTACTATTTTTTCCGCAGACCTTTTCGTCTGGAACGACTACCTTTTAACCATTTATTTCTTCTATTTTTAAATTATTAATTTCTCTATGTTGTGTCGTAATTCTGTCTCTCTTTATCTCGTTTCGTGTGCCTCTTTCGCCTTTCTCTCTCTAGCGCTCGGCGGTGGTCTGGCGGCCTCTCCAACTTCGACCCAGACACGCGCTGCTTTTTATCCGAACGGTTTCGAATGCGGGAACCTTCGGCGCCGCTCTGTCAAAGGCCCCTGAACGCACCGCACCGCCTCTCGGCGGCGGAAAGCGGTTTCCACGGCCGCCCCCGCCCCCGCCCCTGCCCCCGCCCCACGCCACCGCTCCCGTCCACGTCCGCGCCCCACGCCACCGCCTCCGCAACTGCTTCTGCCCACGCCCCCGTCCCCGCCCAACGCCCGTGCCCCCGCTACCGCCTCCGCCTCGGCCCCACGCCCGCGCCCCCGCCCCGCCATCGCCCCCGCCACCGCCGCACGCCACCGCTCCCGTCCACGTCCGCGCCCCACCCCCCTCTGCAACTGCCCTGCCTCCTCCCCATCGCCCCACGCCCCCACCTCCGCCGCAGCCTCTGCCCACGCCTCCGCCCCCACCTCCGCCCCCGCCTCCGTCCCCTCCGCTCCCGTCCCCGCCCGCGCCCGCGCCCACGCCCTTGCCGCCGCCGCGAACTTTGCCGCCCTTCACGAGTCACCGCCGCCGCAGACCCATTTGCTCAAGAGACGCAATCCATGTGAGCTCGCGTTTGAATTTGTTTGTGAGGAATGGAACGGTAAAACCATTAGCAAACTGTTGATTTACAGGATTGATTTGGTTTTGCCTGTGAGAACTCGGAGCTACAAAGATACGTACGAAAGATTTTTTTTTGTTGAACGTATCCATCGTGTCCTTTTTCTGAATGGTTATATAATTATTACATTATAAACATTGTTATATTGTTTATTTGTGAACATTGACAGTCTTCAATATATTTGCACCATTTGGGACATTTATTTTATTGAAGTGGCGTTGAATGGCTACGACGAGGGAAGGTTTATGAAGTTAGTGTTTAATGGGCAGTCACCAGTATGAATGTGGCTGTATCTCCATTGTGTACAAATGCGGGAGCCCACGGAAAAGCATTACCATATTTTATTATGCCATTAATATTACGTAATACTCAATCACTTGTATCCAGTTAGAGACTTAATGCTTCAAAGCATTCGGGCGCTTGATTGTTTTATGATAATTATTTTCTTGATTGTTTTATGATAATTATTTTGTAGAATATATTTTTGATGTCATTTATTGATGAGTCTTCAGGAGAATTTTTTATAATAAAAATATAAGTTTATGTTTGTCATCAATGTAATGTATTAAAACTCATCAATCAAATTGATAATTTTCAAAATGCTTTTCTTATTTGCTGTTTCTTTTCTGTTGTTTTTTTCGTGCCCCATTATTGATATTGATTGAAAAATCTTCTTTTGAAGATGGTGATTTATGATACTTTCAAAAATATGAAATTCTAGCATATTAAGTGTGTAGTGACATAGAAAGTGGTCGTAGTAATAGTGAACAAACATTACTATAATCGTGTGTAATAACGTTCTCATAATTTCGATTTAGGTTAAGGAATTCCGTTCACTTAAATTTTTAATTTCGTATTGAAATAGATCAAAAATACAAGGTACGAATGAAAAATGGTCGTTAAAGATATAAACTACAAATAAAGGTGGAATATGAGCAAAATATTAGAACCAGTCTGAAACAAAATTACAGAACTTGAAAAATCCTTATATTAAAGTATATCAGAATATCGCTGAAACTTTTGTTTAGACCTGCAGAATAAATACCAATCTTTTTATCGCCTTAGTATTATCAATGAAAATCCGTTGCTTATCATTGTTCCTAGAGTGCAAGAAATCTGTTGTATGAATCTCATATTGCGCTTTCATCCACAGTAAACTATCTGAGGATAGAAGTTGTTATGACACACCAAATATACTAGTCTTGGAAAGACTCTTTCCAAGAATCTGTAATCTCGTCCGCGCTGAATAGCTGCCACCTCTGAACAATGTATGCTCAGCCTCATGGTTCTTCCAGAAGCTCCTTGCTTCCACCTCCAATATGATCCTTCATTCAACATCGAATGACGGACGCCTTCTCTACATGAAAACGACGATTGCATCAGCTGACGAGACAGCTAAGTTCGTTAAGTACATAGAAATACAGTTCCGATATTTTCCTCTGCGCACGCAACAGTGGATGTAATGGAATTGGAAACAATGTCACTGCCGAAATGTGAGGTGAGGGTGCTACTTAAGTACAAAAACTGTACCAGATAGTTTTCGTAAATTCAGGACAAGCTGTGAGTTACTGAGGCGTTTCTTGGCCAGTGGGTTCCTGGAATATTTCCGGAGGTTGCATTCTCTGCTGTGCGGGAATTTGCTTTATTTTGCTTTCAAGTAAAGTCTGTTCTAAATCCACCGCATTGTGAACGTCAGAGATTTATGTTATTACAGGCGTAGAAAGATGTATTTTGACAGGAAAATCCTAAGCAGGATGACCATTTCCGCTTAGTCGAGTAAAAATCTAAGGGCAAAGCAGTAACTTTCATCCGTCTCTTAGACGTCGCCACGCCGGTTGGAAACGAACGTGTCATGAACTTTCGTAAGCGTTAACGTTTCAGGCGTAACTCGGTAATATTGAAATCGGTAATATTGATACGTCTGTAATACGTTACGATACCTACAGCTTCTCTTTTTTGTGTGTTTGTTTTTTGTTGTTGTTTTTTTTTGCACGTACATGTATACCACACTCCAATGAATCTTGAAATTATTGTTGTGGAAAATCATCTACTTGTGCGACTGAAATGCTCATTTTCCTTCTCCTTTGTATCGAAATATCTAAGAAATAAAATTGAAAATCTACGGAGCGTAGTAATTTCAAATAAAAAAGTAACTAGAAATTAATGTAAAAGCTTTGAAATTCCCAACGTTTGTTAGTACTAGCTCTCTAATGGTTCACATTTTCTGTAATACTTTGATACAAAGCACATTTTTCTCATCCTGTTCATTTAATGGTACCACGATTTGTTTTTCATACAACTTGTGTCTGTTGTTAGTTTACTCGTAATTATCATAATTTATTGCTAATAACGAAATTTAATTTGGAAATGTTTTATCGCTTTACAAATATAACTCCACCCCTTTTTCTATTGCGCTGCGTAAAACCCACCGCACAAAATCCCCCAAACAAGGAGCTTGGGATAATTGGAATAGCTGGGGCCTTGCGGGTGTTCCCCAGGGCGAGGGTGCCGGCCCGGCCGTCGTCGGGCCGATTGGTATTCACGGGGGCCCCGTATTGATAAGCAGGGCTTGCCGCCACACGCGCGCTCGCTGGGGACGTCGCTGGGATGGTTTCCAGGTTTGGCTTCCCGGCCGCCACCGCGCCACCCCGCCGCGCCACCCCGCCGCGCCACCGCCGCGCCACCGCCGTGCCGCGCCAGCAAACATCCTCTCGTTACGCATGCGAGGGCTTGCAGAGACTCGGACCAGAGGTCAGGGGCCGGTCGGTAGTACAGCACGGCACGGCACGGCACGGCACGGCGCGCGCGCCGCCGTTTCCTTCAGTTCGGGGAATCGCCGGCTCCGTAGAAAGACCCCACGCTCCCAATTCGGGGATTTTCTCGGGCGCGTGCACAAGAGGGGCGCTCATCCGCTGCCTGGGAGATAGTTTCCGCTTTTCAAGGAATTTGCTACTTGGTGAAGGTTTTGTAAAGCTGGATGAACTTTGTTCATGTTGACACGCACGTTTCTTAGTAAATATTCCGAGGGTTTTTGTTTCTACATTCACTGTTTTGTTTCTCGTTGTCAGATAAGATGAATATGTGATGATCGAAATAATAGAATATTAACTTCTAATGAAAAATATTGAGGTTCGTCATTATAGGTTGTTTTTAAACAATGGTACCTAGAAAAAGAAAGTTTTGCGACAGTTAAATCAAGTAGCTTAAGCATTTTGATGTCTGAAAAACTGGAATGCAAATGGTGTAGAGAAATCAGAGGTTGGCTACCGATTCAGAAACATTCTTTGAAAGGATTTCCACCTGTGAAATCATTGAAAAAAAATCCATTACTCTCATCATTGACCTATCCTGTCAATTTAATCGTAATTTACTAGGAATGGAATAGTATTAATGCTTAGCTCGATCATGGGTCCAGCCCTTCTATAACGTCATGTGTGAATGAAGGAGTAGAAAAATGATCGTGCGTAGGACATCTCATTGGCAACCTCTGCGTGTGTGTGTGTCAGAGAGAGAGAGGGGGGAGGGGCTGTGGCGAGGACGGGGACAGCGACGCAGGCTGCTGGGAGGCAGCGGTCTGAAGCGTCTAAAATCAATAGCTGGCGCCCCGCGCACTCAGCGCCACCGCTGCCGCCCCCGCAGCGGCCACCACCGCCCGGCGGTAAACCCCGCACAACAGGTGCTGGGCCAGCTCCAGGACGCGTGCGTTTTATCCATCTTTTACATAAATCCCGTTCCCACTGCGCGCTCTTTCTCTCCCTCCCTCCCTCACTCTCTTTCTCTCTCTCGTAACACCCACGCACCAACTGAGATATAAAACAGGGAGACGCCGCAATATAGATGAAACACTGCAAAGAACAATGCAAGCTCATCAAATTCCCTTCGGTTTATTGGAATCGGAACGACAGGGAAGAACTAGAGCGCGTGATGAAGGCTACGTTTATGAGATTCTGAAGCCGACGGGTCGGAGGCATGTGAATAACGGAAAGCGCCGGGTCGCAGCAAAACAATCTCGCGGATACGCGACCCACGACTTGATCAAGGATTCGAGGAAATTTGAAACGACGTCGTTCCCGCGATGGGTGTGTTTTTGAAGCGTTCGAAACAGAAGTCGATATTAAATTCTGCTCCGTCGTCACGCGCTAGTTTTTCGTTGAGGGCTTCAGGATGTTTTCGAGAGTTGCTGCGAAGGCGGTACGAAGGAATCGTGTATTATTCCCTGCGTTTACTTTTCTTTGTTTTATGAGTCAATATTTTTTAAATTTTGTTTCTGATAGATATGAAAAACATGTTTTAGTGAAGAAGGGAAAAGTATTACGGGGTCCTGGAAATAAAACCGCTTTTATCAATGGTTGAAGTCGTAGAAAATTATGATGAAATTTTCTGGAAATTGTTTTTTTTTTTTTTTTGTTCATTAATATGAAAAGCTGCAGCCAATTCTTCTGAAACTTATCTTGAGTCCACTTGAGTGTCGACAGTGGATTGTACTCGACAAAAAATTAAACCAAAAAAGTCAGCAATTCTTTCAGTTACTTTGAAGTGTTGTTATATCTTCAAAGAATATGCGAATGACATTTTTGCTTCTGCAACATTCTAATGCTTTCTAAAGATAAAGTTACTAAATTCCTTACATTTGAAATACCATTTGGAGTCGTGATTATTGCAAAAACCTCCTTTCTGAGCGGCATCGGTGTGTGACATGGCAGAAGCCGCCGGTGCACCAAATCAAATCGACAAGAGAAATAGAAATTATATTAAACATGAGGATAACCCAGAAAATCACTAGGATAGTTTTATCTGCGAGTGTACAAGGGAACTGCTCTTAAATTGTACTACATCAGTATTGGCAGTATATTATGAGTGAGAAGACTCTTCATAGTTCAGCGACTAACAAGATGGGTTAGTGTGTTTCAAAACGAAAACTATTGAGGGGAGATGGTAATTTGCATTATATATCAAGAATTACGTTGAAAAATTATCGGCACGATTTTGAGATCATGTGCGCTGGAATGTAAGCAGTTAAATGGAGAACATACGAAGTCAAAAGAGGCAGCAATAAACCAGAAGAGGAAGGGACCGTTTGAAAGAACGCGGCACGAAGCTGTCCATGACAACCGCATTGGTTGGTTGGGGATTCGGGGCGCGTCAACAAGTTAGGTTATTAGTCCGGTAAGGGTAGTGTATTTTTTTCCCTCGGGAGATGGCGGGATCGAGACAGGGGAGATCTTCCGCTGGATGGCGAGATCTGGCACCGACTTACCGTCGGCTAGCGAGGTTTCCCCCTAACCAGGACTTTCCCTCCAGCGGGGCACCGCCCCAGTCGGGACAAGCTCTAAGCTCCCGACTGGTCTCCCGGAATATGTAGTAGTGTAGTGCATGTTAGTGTAAGTGTGTGTGTAAGGGAGAGGATAGGACAAGGAAGAGGAAGGAAAGATCGCGCGCGGTCCGTGGCCCGTTGGGTGGGGTATTCCGGCATTCGCCTGGTGTTGATCGGAGAAACCACGGAAAACTACCGATCAGAGCAGCCGGCCGCTAGAATTCTCCTCCATACAGCGATTGAATTCGACCTAGCTGGAAAGTTAGTGTCGAAAATCCTGCCGCCGTCAGGACCTCCCGGTCAGAGGCTCTGCAGTGACATCGGTTGATGCACTGAGCTTCCGCTCCCGGTCCGCGTTGGTAATACCTCAGGTAGGTCGAGAGGCGCGGCCCCCAGACAGCGAGGCGTCGACGTCAGCGGGATTGTGGGAGTGCGGCGGCGGTAACAGCAGGGTTAGCGGTCGGGGCTGCGGCGGCGGTGACAGAGGCAACGTCCGCCCCCGCAGGCTCAACATCCGTATGCGCCCGGGGCGGCTGCTGCTCGTCAGCCCTTGCACCCTGGCATCGCCTCGCCTCGCCCCGCTCCGCCGCACCCCGCTCTGCGCCGCCCCGCGTCGCCCCGCCCCGCCCCGCCCCGCTCCGCCCCCCCGCCCCGCTCGCCCCGCCCCGCTCCGCCCCGCCCGCCCCGCCCCGCGCCGCCCCGCGCCGCCCGCCTCGCCCCGCGCCGCCCGCTCTGCTCCGCCCGCCCGACCCTCCCCGCCCCGCCCCGCCCCGCGCCACCGCGCCGCTCCAAGTTCGGATCTCATTAGCGCGGCTGCCGGCGGCGGCCGCGGCGGGGGGCGGGGGCGGCGGGTCGGCAGCGGCGGTGGCGAGGGCGGGGGCGACGCCAACAGTGCTCCGGCAGTCGCTACCACACGCGCCTCAGACCAATAAGCGGCGCCGCGCCCCTCACACGTCAGCACACAGCGACACCTGTTCCGTTTGCGGCGGAGCCCGCACTCGGAGAGCGCGCCAGGGCTGAGGAGCCACGGGGGACTTCTCCCTCTCGCGCGCGCGCCCGATTTGCTGCGAGATTGGCTTTTATGAGAGCGCGAGTGACTGGCGTTCCCGGAATCCGCCTTCGCAAGCGATTCGGGGATTTGCGAGCCGATTTATCTTGTTCATCTTGCTTCTGAGCCATTCGTTTTTTAACCATATTGTGTTCTGTTTGCCGCGAATATTTAATCGAGCAATGTGCTGAATTAATAAATATCTGAAGTCATTTTGAATGTAAGTTTACCAAATCTTTATATCACACATTATACAGTAGAATGTGTGAATGAATTGATTTCTGATACAAACTGTTATTTTCGAGACCGCCGAGATAAAAATTAATATTCACACTTATCCATCTAGATCAATCGATTAATCATCATATTCTACTTAGAGTTTTAGTTTTATTTCAAAAGTTCTTTATATATTGTTGAATGATTTTCGATAGTCAAACCAAATCATATCATCCCATCTTTACCGAGTACATTATCATCATTTATCCTTCAAAGGCTGAATGAATTTATAAGTATTTTCTAACAGGAAAAAATATTCTAACAAAAGTTAATTTTTAAATGCAACAAATTTGGCTTTTATATTCAATTCAGACATCTGATTGCGAGATTTTATTTCATTTTGTTGTAAATATCGACGTCACATTCATGCGGTAATATTCGAACATGGTGTAAATAATATTACAATATTAATCTTCATTCTTTTCATATTCCTTTGCATAATTTACTCACTCCGGTATACGAAAGTAATTTCGCTTAAAGAACAAGATAAGATTAGAATCATCTTGGCGAAAGGAAGCGGTAATCCTTAGAGCCTACGCGGATCTTAATGAAACACGAAATCGGGGCTCCTTTAAGTGTGGAGTTGCTGCGCAGAAGATTTCCCACCCGAGATTCGGCATCGCCGAGAGAAAATGAGCTGAAATTAAGTTGTGCCGAAGTATCATTAAGGCGGGCTGTTGTACTCTCGACAATTTGGGGGGAGATAATCGAGAGCTTTATACCATTAAATTATCTTCCAAAGGTAGTTCAGGACTATTGTTCTGTGGTTCACAGCTCGTTGTGGGTTCGAAGAGTTAGCGTATTTAGGTTAGTACAACAGAACTGTTTGCTTTGATTCGTAGTTGAATGTGTTGCAAATGTAAACGAAAACATCGCTGATAGTGTGTTTCTAGCGAATAGCTTAAAGCATTGTTATGAGAAACTACTCTTGACACATTTACACGGCATTGCAAACCATGAAGGAATTTTCAGAACATTGCATTTTTCACGGCGGTTTTAATTATTGTTCTTGATGAGAAATATTTTGATTACGGATTGAATATTATAAAAGAAGGTTAACTATTTCTGAAAATAGGAGAGAGAGAGAGAGAGAGAGAGAGAGAGAGAGGAGAGAGAGAGAGAGAGAGTATAGTGAACAGAGTACCTGAATTACAGTCATCATTATATCACCAGGCATATATTTTAATTTTTTTTTCAGAAAGCAAATTTGTTTGTTTTACTTCCCTCATATGGAAATAAAAACAAGATTGTAAAAGTAGATTATTGTAGCACTAAATGTATGACTTCTTAGTTTCATTATTACTGATTTTTTTTTACAGAAGTTTAAAGTTTCATTTCTCACACAGAGTTTCATGTAAAAGTAGGAGTAGTACTAAAATAGTTCTACATGAAAATACTGTTTTCGTGTTATACGACCCGAAAACGGTGCATAAACTTACTAGGTTCTTGTCATGTTTTCTCCAAGCTTTACTGTTCCTCCTGCTCGTGATGGGAATACTTCTTTTTTCTGTCGCTGCCACTATCCTGCTCTTTCTTCTCCGCTCCTCTTACCTCTGCTTCTGCTCCCTTCTCCATTTCCCTCGGGTCTTCTCATCATTCCCGTCTTTCGCGTGTTCTCCTGCCGCCATCCCAGCGCCGCTAACGAAGTCGCGAGCCCAGTAAACAATAACCGGTGGGCGTGCGTCGCCTGGGAAAGCTCCAGCAGCGAGGGGAGATGTGGGGGCGGTCGTAGCGGGGACGAGAGCGGGGAGCCGGGCGGGGCGGGGCGGCGCGGGGACCGCGGGCGTGGGCGGAGTCCAAATTCGCGTCACGTCCTCCCCGGAGTGCCTCGCCCAGCTCCGTCGTCAAACAGCACCCTCCCACGCCCGCACCCCACCCCGCCCGACCCCCTCTCTCCCCTCCGCCTCCCCCGCCACACGCCGCGCGGTGTCGGTCGCGCCCGATTCTTTCGGTAAACACCCCCTCCCCCCTCACCACCCCCACCCGTTGGCCGCCCCCCGCCCACCGGGGCGCTGCTGCTGTTGTGCAAAAGCGCACCGATGTGTTGGGTCGCAGCGTGGTTTCGCAGGCGCGGCGGTGGTGCACACGCGACCGGCCATGTGTGGGCTTGGGACGCGTGCTAGGCATGCATGCGCTGGGAAAGCATTCTCCTCGTGGCCCGTGCAACTTGCCCCTACTAAGCATTTTCGCAGTTTCATACGAATTTCATTATTTACCACACGTATTTACATGAATGGAATGCCAGTATTGAGTATTTTTTGCGTATACATTTTTCACGGGAATTGCAGTACAGGAGTTGGTTAATTATTCCACGAATGAAGCAAAGACGAGATAATATATTGTTTACGGAAGTAATAAATAATTGAGCCTGCAACTTTTTACTTTTGGAGGTGATAGTCCCATGCTTGAATATCTGCCTATTTTAACGTTTAATTTAGAATTTCGTTTGACGAAACCTGGCGTTACATTGATTGTTTGCGAATTTTTATTAGTTAAATTGATGTATCGTATAAACATCGATGGATGTCACCACAAAAAACATTTCACCCCAATCCATTAGTTTTATTTAAATTGAAGGAAGTCCAATTTGCGGAATTGTAAGATTACTGATGACAAAATTAACTTGCACATGTTTTATTACTTTTGTGATGAATTGAAGTAAAAAAAGAATTATTACCAATTTTTGCATTTAGTCCCAAAGTACCAAAAAATATGACAGAAATAATGTTGTAGACGTAATTATTCATTTCTCTAATTTACGTGTACGTAATGCTAGGTTTTGAAGCTAATCATTCCGGCAAATACCAAAAATAAGCTTCATTATGAGGTTTCCAACAACATGGTACTATGATTTAGAATATAATGCTCGCACATGGCCTTGTATCCAAGAACGAATGTGTTGTAGCTGGCGTACATGAATATTGACAGCGCACAGTGTTCAGTTAAATTTACATTTTTGTGAGTTTTTTACATCCTTCTGTGGAGACTAGATATGAAAAATCTTTTATCAGCGAAATATGACTCTGAGAGCTGTTTTATATCCGTGGATTTTATCCAACGAAAGTTTCGAATGAAGTAATATAAAACGTTATTGGATTTCTCTCGCTAACACTCCGAATCTTATTAACGGCACAATCAATACCGCGTGCATTACTTTCTCATATATTCAAGTTATTAAATATAAAAGGATAAAAAATAGGTATTTGAGATTATCCACAACGGTAGATCATCGAAACTGCTGATTATCGTGTCATCTCTCCCTCGGGTCGTTATTACATTTTTCCCTATTCCATTTCCGAGTCAACGAAAGGAATTATATTTGTGCCTCGTTTGTGTACCTTACACTTGCTGGACACGTTCACTTCCGCCACCGGAAGTCCAGAGTTTCACTTCTACCGCAAAATGATTAAAACTTGCGTCCGCGTTATGGGTTCATTAATTGCGTTTCCTCGAACGCGCAAGATGTGTTTGGAAGGTACGAGTATAATTATAGCTCGCAATTAGTAACGGCGAACTTTGGATGGACTGGCGCCGCCGCGGGGGAAAGTTGCCCCTCGCGCGGGTATCACATGCCGCCATTAGGGTAATGATGGCATTTAGCGGCGCCGCCGGGGAGTCGGTGGACGCGGAAGGGTTTTGCGGCGTCTCCGGAGCGACCGAGATGGATGTGACTGGGGACGCGGCCAGCGCAGGGTGCGCGACGGATAGCGCTGTCGCGGCGTCCCACGGTTCCGCTGCCCAGTTCATCGCTGGTTGATTGATTGATTGATTGATTGTTTTTTTCGTGTTTCCGGGCGCGTCAACTGCTCTGGTCATTAGTTCCGTTAGTGTAGTGCATGTTTTTTTCTCGGGAGATGGCGATGATCTTCCTCCGCCGGATGGTGAGATCCGGCGCCGACCTACCGTCGGCTGGTGGGGTTTTCCCCTAACCAGGACTCTCCCTCCAGCGGGGCACCGCCCAGTTCATCGCTGGCTTCTAACGATCTTCATGTAGCATGGCTCTATGGTACTCTTTCATCCCATTTACATTTCGCTCTCGCCCTTCGTTTCTGAGAGTTCTTCCTTACTCGTCAAGTCTTGCGTTCCTGTCTTGTCGCCCAATCTCCTCGTGTTCTTATGTCTATATGTCCACTCCGCGACCGGGAGCGGTAGCTCAGTGCATCAACTGATGTCACTGCAGCACCTCTGACCGGGACGTCCTAGTTTAGAGTCCTCACGGCGGCAGGATTTTCGACAGTAGCTTTTCAGCTAGATCGAATTCAGTCGCTGTCTGGAGGAAAATTCTTGCGGTCGGCTGCTCTGATCGGTAGTTTTCCGTGGTTTCTCCGATCAACACCAGGCGAATGTTGGAGCAGTACCCTAACAAACGGGCCACGGGCCGCGCGCGATCTTTCCTTCCTCTTCCTTGCCCTATCCTCTTCCCTTACTTACACACACACACACACACACACTAAGATGCACTACACTACTACATATTCCGGGAGACCGATCGGGAGCTTAGAGCTTGTCCCGGCTGGGGCGGTGCCCCGCTGGTGGGAGAGTACTTGTTAGGAGGAAATCCCACTAGCCGACGGTAGGTCGGCGCGAAATCTTGCCATCCAGCAGGGGGAGTTCACTGCCATCTCCCAAGAAAAAAAATGCACTAAACTTACGGGGCTGATGACCTAAGCAGTTGACGCGCTCGGAAACACGAAAAAATCAATCAATCAAAACACTCTGCGTTTCCTTTGTGTTTTTCTTCGTGTTTCTCTGACATTAATATTTTATTGCGTTTCTAGCTTTCGTTTACCTGTCCCTGACCCTCTTCCCGTCCACATTCCTTCCGTCTTTTTTATCATCTCCATTGTTCTCCCATCTCTTCCGTTACTGGTAGAGTCCTTCCAATAGTTTGCTTTTTTTGCACCTTTTGTTTATTTCAACTCAGTCGAAGTTTCTCTTCCTACCAATTTAATATCCATCAAAACAACTATCGTATTTGTTGTGTCCCCTCAAAGTTAGATTTTCTGTATCTCCACCAACAACAGTAGTGACGAAATGAGTTATTTCATTTGTAGGTTCTCTCTTCATTTCCAGGAAGTCCCCATGTCAACATCGACCCCAATTTCTGATGCTCTTGTTGTTTCTACCAGCGAGAGTAGATTAATGTCTTGGAGCGAAAAGCGACGTGAGCCATGTACATTGCGGCATGTGTGTGTTCAGTAGGGTATAGCGAATGTTGGAGTAAGCTTGCAAACATCCGTCCCTTTGAAGCATCATATGTACTGTGCGTAATGGCAGCTAGGCATAAATGGGAAAATAACGGTAGCTGACGTAATATTCATGTACTTATATGGGTGATAGAATAATTAAAATTGAAGCGAATATACAAAGAATATCAATATGGATCTAAGCTGAAATTTGTAGCATCGGTAAGTAATCAAAAGACGGAACAATATATACTTGATCATTTTACTTAAAACGATGGTAACTGAGATTACAAACTAGAAATTAAATGTCAAATTGAGGGAATAAGATAAAACTTGCATCGCTTAACACTGAATCGTTCGCGGCTTAGGAATTTTAACGTAACATTTTAAACTCCACAAAATGCATGAAACATTTAATTTGCTTCGACTTGTGATAAAAAAAACGAACTCTATATGTGAATATATGAAAAAAAATTGCACATTTTAACCTCGGTTACGAACCGGCGCTCAGTTATATCATTCCACTGCCTTTTTTCACACACTGGGAAGCCGGAACCCTTCCTTTGACTTAACTCCGCTGCAACTCGTAAGTCCATTGCCGCCGAGAACGCTTTCCAGTCGCTGCTAGCGAAGTCTGTTGGCGCTTGAAGCTCGTAAACGGTCTAAGCAAGTGACGGTCAGGTGGCGCTAACGTTGCGACCTTCAGGCCCATTTCGAAGCTTACTCTTCTGGCACGCAGACAGTCACTTTCGCACCTCACACACATATTTTGGGGCATTTGGGGCAGAAAGAGGACTTGGAAGAAATAGGGTTTTCAGGGTTCTAATTGATAGTTATTAGGGGTTATCTCCAACATGCCACCACAATGAAACGAAACATGCATGGCATTGGTGTCATTCGAGGCAGCAGCTCGCGTCTACCGTCATAATTTATTCGAAATGTAACTCGGCATATAAATACAAAACGTTACCTAAAATGAATATTTTGGATGAATTAGTACTTCTTTTTACCCACTCAACTTAAAATATCTTTTATGAGTTTCCACTGGAAAACCACGTATTCGGTGAAGGTTATAAAGACTATAATATAAAGGGGTTAATTAAAAGGAAAAATGCATACTAATTAAGTTCTCAAACTTTCGAGTTCTTTTATTAAGTGATAAATATCTGCCGGGAAATAAGGAGCAAATAAAATATTATTTCCCAAACAAACCGGAAGGATGTTTCTTTCCTTTTAAATATTTCCTTGTTTCTGTTAAGAATAGCTCAGTATTTAAAAGACCTTACGACATTGTTCAATACGTCGATCGAAAGGTTCTTTAATAAATCTGCGAGGCGTCTACCTCGCAAGATGAACCCGATGCAGCAGGTAACATCTTTCCCCAGCCGAAGCCTTCCGTCACGCTGCGTCTCGGGTTGCAAACAAAGTTGGTGGCAGGCTTCGCTGCCGCCCTACAGCCGAAGAAGGGAGGTGGAAGTTTTCCCGGCCGAAGATACTTTCTTTCCCGGTGGAGACGCCCAGTAAATCATTCATAAGGCGACCGCGTATGCCCGTGCGGTGAATGATGGCGGGCGAAGGCAGATCGGAGAGGGGCGCGCGGCCATGCGTGAGGAAGGGAAAGGGCTTCGGGCCCAGGAAGGGCGGAAGGGGAGGGTCACAATAGCCAGAGCGACGAAAATAGCTGCCCGGATCTGACTTGCATGTCTACGGAAGTCGCTCTTTTTTTTTCTGGAAGTATGAGTGTGAATTTGAAAGCGGTTTCCCAGTTGAAAATTTCAAGAAGTACTGCATTCGTGATTCAGCTGATTTTAGGAAATATTAATATGATTTGAAGTTCGGGTGAACTAGGTCGCCTAAGAATAAGAAAGCAACATTGTCGAGGAGAACACTGTGGAAAGCAAAAGAAAACTTCAAAATTTATTTTCACAGCTGTATATTATTGTCATATTTCTTTTAGAAATATGTATTTTTAATACGAATTTTATGTATTACATCTTTATAATATGTAAAATGAACATTTCAGTCGATTCTTCGACAATATGCTTTGCACATTTATTCCAAAGTAGTGCTAAACTTTTTTTTACCCTGCAGAGAGATTTTAGAAACCTCTCTTGCCACAAGTGGTTTCAAGACGAAAAGATTTATTTGCAATAGTGGTGCTCACTTCTTTCTCAGTTTCTGCTAGGAAGATATAATTCTTTTCTACTGAAATGATTTATATAAGTGAATTTTAAAGTACTGTTTCTATTTTGAAATTACGAGTCAGAAGTTACGTACAAAATACTTCCCACGATGAAGAAGTCGCGACTTTCTTTTCATAATCTCAAGGGTTTCCACTCACGAACATTTTTACGAAAAAATCTCGGAATCTTCATCGGGAAAGAAGAAAACGTTGACATCTTTGCATTAAGGCACTGTGAATGAGCCCTAGAGGACATCACTTTCCCTCTGTGAGGATTTTGAAACCGGCAGACCGTTATTTCAACGCTCTTTGCCGACTTACTAACTGCCGAAGTACAAGACATAGCCTCCCGAAATCGCGGGACGTTTCTGTGAATTGGTTTCACTTCGCACGCCCATGTTTATACGCAAGCCGCTGGCGGCGCGAGGTTCGTGCTCGGGGGTGGCAGTTGCGCTCCCGGAATCCGGAAGTACGCGCGAAGAGGGCGCATGGGGTCCAACACAATTCCACATCCTCTCTCGCATCGGCAGGTCTCTCCCTTTCCCACCGCGAAGAACAAAACCTGGTTACTGTAATTTTATTCCTCTGCAATCAAATTCGTGTCGCGCTGCGCATCTCTGTGCTTTTGTGGCGCTCGTCTCGTTCGTCCGCCCCTCCCCCTTCCCCCCTCTTCCCCTTCTCTCCCCCTCCCCTCCATCTCCCTCCCCTACTAACCCTCCCCTCCTAACCCTTCCCCTCCTAACCCTTCCCCTCCTAACCCTTCCCCTCCTAACCCTTCCTCTCCTAACCCTTCCCCTCCTTACCCTTCCTCGTCTAACCATCCCCCTCCTCACCCTCACCCTCCATTCCTCCCCCTCCCTCCCCCTCCCCTCTCCCTCCCTCCCCTCCCCTCCCCCGCCATCCTCTCCCTCCTAACTCTTTCTCTCCATTCCTCTCCCCCTTTCCTCCCCCTCCCCTCTCCACACTTCTCCCCTCCCCTCCCCTCCCTCTCCCCTCCCTCTCCTCCCCCTGCGGCCCCACCATCTCCCTTCATGTCAGGCTAGTGAGTCTCCTCTTTCAGCCAAGGAGACCCTTCCATTCGTATTACCATTTCGTCGATTCTGTCTCTACCCGGATTCTTCTTCTTCTTCTTCTTCTTCTTCTTCGAAGATCGTTCTCTTTCTTCTCTCTCGCACTCTGGCCTTCTACATCGTTGCGTTCGAATTTCATTCTCAACGCAAACACCGCCTTTCTTACCCTTTTATTACGGTTCACATCTTCGTCTGGCTTGGTCTCTTTTTTATTCTGAACTCGTTCTTTTTTTTCGTTTTCGTTTCCTCCGGTCGTTTTCCCTCGCGCCGTCCGTCCGCAGACATCCGTTGGTTGTTCCACTCCTTATTTTCCTTCCTGGCTGCACTCCAGTGCTCCGTCACTTCGGCGACGTACCTCGCTGCCGTCTGAAGAAGAGATTTTGATTGTTGATCCAGCAATTCTAAACAGGATATGGAATTCTCTATGCGTTGTGCACACTTCGGAATATCTAAAAGGCAAACACGATTCACGTGGGGGCCTAAAGGTGACACGTGCATCTAACATGTGAAGATCGTGGAGGAATTATTCTTGCACAATGCTTTATGTTAAAGAAAGGTGTCAATCTTTTACAAAATACTATTATATCGTATTTGGTAACATAAAAATTTTGTCCAGATATTTTTTACGTTTCCTGGAGTAATTTTTGGTAACATTCTCTTTTAAAAGCTGAAATATCTTGGTATATGTTTTGTTGCGTTCAAATCTCTTCGGTTTTAGAAGGAAGTTCAATATTGAATATTACACAGCGTCTACAAAGATTATGTAGCATACCAGTCTTTTGAATTGCTGCACTAATATCTTCATATAGAATTCTAGAAAGTACAGTGAAATAATTTCCAACACGAGTAATTTCTGATCGACTTCATTGCCCGCGCCCACTGTTCTCAGTTTAAAAACTCTTTCTTTTGGAAACGACCGTCATCCCATAAGGTTCGGATTAAATTTAAACTACAATCGGGAGAACCGACGGCATGAAATTGCCTGTCTACGTTTTACGTGCCTTGCGTTTTGTAAGTACACCGCGTCGCCTACGGACAGCCGTTTGTTCCTTTCACTCTCCGTCTCGTGCCATAAAACAGGGTCTTGAGAAGGAAAAATGCCCCATTCCGCATCTCCTCGCGTGTAATTCTACGCGGCGTATTTGAGCGGAATGGGAAGCTCGCCGCCGCCTCCGCATCCCATTTGGGGGGCGTGGAGCGGAGCGGCGCGGCGCGGCGAGGCGCTGCGGGACCATGCGGCAGAGCGCACTGAGGGAGTACTCGGATGTACTTGCGCCTAGAGTCCCTGGATACAGAGAGTAGCGCATTTCTTTGCGCCACCGGTGCCGCCATTTTATATCCACTTGAACTAAGCGGTATTGTGGGTACGTTAGGAACCACCAATGTACCAAAAACCAATGATAATATACTCGAAATTCTTCATAATGCCTTCGTTTGTTATCATTTGTCCTCAACTCCTGAATGCTGCCTGTCGGGCTATTGGGTGAAAGGATATTAAATGGCGGCGGCCGTCCGGGTTGCGCTACTCTCTATGTCCAGGGACTAGAGAGGAGTAGTCCCTGGATACAGAGATTAGCGCATTTCTTTACGCCACCGGTGCAGCCATTTTATATGCAGTTGAAGTATACGATATTGTGGATACGTTAGGAACCACCAATGTACCAAAAACCAACGATAATATACACGAAATTCCTCATAATACCTTCGCTTGTTATCATTTCTCTTCAACTCCTGAATATTGCCTAGCGGGACCTGGAGGGAGAGAGGATATTAAATGGCGGCGGCCGTTCGGGTTGCGCTACTCTCTGTATCCAGGGACTCAACTTGCGCCGTAGCTGCCTACTCAACTCGCCTCGCCCTTCTCTCTCCGTCCGGGCCACGCCCCCTTCCCCGCGATTTCGCTGCCAACGCCTCCGCAACCCTCCGCCCGCGAGCCTTATCTGAGCCCTCAGCTCGCGTGCTGAGACGGCGCTCAGCTTCCTCGTGCCGCGTCCTTCATCACGTCGTCTCAACGCCGCTGCTCGGGAGAGGGCTCACCTGGTACCTCGCTGGGGTCCGGGTCTTCGCGCTTGCGCAGCTTCCAGCTTCTCGACCTCTCTGTTCCTTAGGAGAACAGTTTAGTGGTTGTTATGTCGGAGTATTCTTACCTTCCTTACGACTTTACATTATCTGCTTTCTTTTGGGTTATGGCTTGTTTCAACTTTCGGTGCCACGGTTTTACTTTTTTGAAAACTTTTCCGCTTTCGTCGCTTTTAAATAATTTTTATTTCGTCATTTTTTTTTATTCTCACATTATTCAGACATTCTGAGCCACCTTGTTTCCGCTTCTCACATTGTTTTGAGATTCTCTTTTGTCTCTCATTCGCTCACATGTTTCAATTTTTTCTTCTGGCTTCATACGTAGTTTACCTTTTCTCTCCACTTCTCATTCTCTCCAAAAGTCGTCTGTCGCCATACGGGTACTAATATGTTCTACCTAGTTTTCCACTCCACTTCGCTTAATACGTGTACCGCGAGGTTCCTGCGTCGTTGGGGAGATGCGTGTTTTGCATTTGTGACACGCCATCGCCTGACTTCTGTAACAGGTCTACGAAGTGCTGTTTGTGCCCTTCTCCCCGGTGATCCTTCCCTCCGTGCTTCGCCCATCCCCCCCCCCCGCCGGGGCGCGGGCGACGCCCACGCGGCGCCGCGGCGATCCCCATCCGGCGCTAACGGCGCGGAACGGTTTCCCTGCGCAGGCGGAGCTCATCCCGCGCCCGGCCGCCTCCGCCCGCGCGACCCGCCTGCCGCTGACGGGAGGTCGCGCACGCGCCCTCGCCCTCGCCCCCGCCTTTCACGACCCTCGTCCCACGCTTCTTCGCCGCCGCCATCCACGCCCCTCTTCCTTCGGCTCACGCTCCTGCCATTCACGCCTCTCGGAACTGCCATCCACGCCCCTCCCCCTCGCCTCACGACCCCGCTATCCACGCCCCTCCTCCCTCGCCTCACGCTCTTGCCATCCACGCCCCTCCCTCGCCTCACGCCCCTGCCATCTACGCCCCTCCTCCCTCCTCTCATGCCCCCGCTATCCACACGCCTCCCCCCTCGCCTCACGCCCCTGCCTTCCACGCCCCTCCTCCCTCGCCTCACGCTCTTGCCATCCACGCCCCTCCTTCGCCTCCCGCCCCCGCCATCCACGCCCCTCGCCGCTCGCCTCTCACCCTACGGCCTTGCCCCTCGCCCATCGTCACCGCCATCCACGCCTCTCCACCCTCGCCTCTCGCCCACGTCATCCACGCCCATCTTCTCTCGCCTCACGCTCCTGCCAGCCACGCCTCTCGGAACCGCCATACACACTCATCGCTACCACCATCCACGCCCCACGGCCCTCGCCTTTCACCCTACGGACTTGCCCCTCGCCCCTCGCCCTCGCCCCTCGTCACCGCTATCCCAGCCCTTTCCCCATCGCCTCTCGCCCCTGCCATCCACACCACCGCTATCCACGCCCCAGGCACCTCGCCCCACGCCGCCGCCTCCCACGCCCCACGCACCTCCACCACCAATAGCTTTGAATAATGGGAAATTATTGATGTATTATTTCATACTTTTTGTTGAGCTTTTTTAAGTGTGTATTGGTTTAAACACATTCGATCAGAAGCTAGTCGAGTTGTTGCTTACCTGAAAGTGACTGGTGTAATTAATTTAAAATTAGTGTTATTAACTACTTCTGTGGTGTTCTTTATGGTGTTACATGTTTCGTATGATACATGTATTCTTAATATGAAGTTACATCATACTTCGTATGATTAACACGAAGGGATCACCAACTTCAGAGTGATAGTTGTAGCCGTCAATCGCCGCTGTTAGTGCCGTCCTCTAAGCCGCCACCGTTTCTGCTCTTGCGACTGCCTTTTCACTGCCGTCGTCATCGCTGCCGCCCCCAGGGCCACCTGGAATTAATTTCGGCAGTTTTTGTTTCTCCTCTAAGTGTCTCACGAAGAATAGAAACAAGGCACACCATCCAAATGGCAGAATGTAGAGTTTAGGAGCTCTAACAAATTATCCTTTTATTTGCGAACATGAAAACAGTACCCAGTTTACTAGTTGTATTTACTTATGGAATAATATTACGATTGCCACGTCTTTATAAATAAAAAAAATATTGAAAGCTTGTATACCTAGCACTGAAAACTTCAAATCGACATTAAAAGGCAGCTACAGTGACAAATACTAACTTATTCCAACAATTAAAACGTTCATTTCGGTTTATTGGTTGCGTCTTTTCACGTGCGTCGTTTGGGATATCTTTCGCAACTGCCGTTGATGGTCTCCTCGAAATTAGTTCCTACTGAACTCATTTTCTTTTGTAGCTCTATTTTTCGCATCATTTAATCTTTCTCGTTTTGGCCTTTTTTCATTCCTTGGTGATACGTATCGGGCATCACAAAAACAAAGGACAACAAATGAACAGCACAAAGGGCTCTCATCCCATTGATCCTCTTGCGGGATGTGGTGTCCGATACACCTAGTTCTCCTGTCTGAGGTTAGTGCCCGTGAAATGAAGCTCGTGGAATTGTCGCAACAGGGCGTGGCTGAGTGTTCGGATAGAAGTGGTTGCATGAAGGCAATGAAATCTCTCTTTCGACCTTCAGTGGTAGGTGCTGTGCTATGACACACTTCGGAGTTCCATGCATCATTCCATTGCACGAACTTCACGTCCGTCTAGTGACATGGCTGTTAGTGCTGCCATTATTATCTCCTGCACTTATGTAAATCTAAACTTCCTGCCACCCTCGATCTTTAAATTGATTGGTTGATTTTTTCGTTTTTTCCGGGCGCGTCAACTGTTTGGGTCATTAGTCCCGTTAGTGTAGTGCATGTTTTTTCTCGCGGAAATGGCGGTGATCTTTCCCCGCTGGATGGCGAGATCCGGCGCCGACCTACCGTCGGCTAGTGGGGTTTCCCTCAACCAGGACTCTGCCACCAGCGGGGCACCGCCCCAGCCGGGGCAAGCTCTAAGCTCCCAACCGGTCTTTCGGAATATGTGGTAGTGTAGTGCATGTTAGTGTAAATGTGTGTGTAAAAGGGAGACGATAGGACAAGGAAGAGGAAGGAAAGATCGCGCGCGGTACGTGGCCCGTTTGGTAGGGTACTGCTCGGGCATTCGCCTGGTGTTGATCGGCGAAACCACGGAAAACAACCGATCAGAGCAGTCGGCCGCTAGAATTCTCCTTTAGACAGCGACTGAATTCGACCTAGCTGAAAAGCTAGTGTCGAAAATCCTGCCGCCGTCAGGACTCGAACCTAGGGCCTCTCAGTCAGAGGCGCTATAGTGACATCAGTTGATGCACTGATCTCCCGCTCCCGGTATTCTCGATCTTCTTCATAGTATAAGAAACAATATAAATATTTCATGTGATTAGGAGGAAGAGCAGGCCTAATGGCCTTAGACTCGCCAGTAATAAAGACAATTTTTATTATTAATATTATTATTATTATTATTATTATTATTATTATTATTATTATTATTATTATTATGTCACAGTTGCCGTTCCCACACTTGCCCCTTCCTTCCCCTCCCCCTCCCCCTTCCCCGTCCCGTGCAATACCTCTCCAGGCGCGCCTTGCCCCGCCCCCTCCGGAAAGACGCCGCCGGAACACTTCTTCGTGCCTCTCTCTTCCTTGGCCTCCGCGAGCGCCGACGCTTTCAATGAGCCCTGACGTGCATGGAGCGCCGACAAAAGAGTGCAGCGCGCGGGAGACGGTTTGCCGGGAGCGCCGACCGCCGACTCTTCCCCGCTCTCAGCCGCCTTCCTGCTCCCCTCCTCCTCCTCCTCCCCGCCCGCCACGACCCCTCCTCTTTGGCCCTCGCGGCGCCGCACTTCTACCTCGTGCTCGCGGCGCATCCCTCTTTCCGCCCTCGTCCGCCCCCCCACCTCCGCTGCGACGCGCGCTGCGTGTGTTCAGACTGGCACGCGCTGTGTCTCGTCTTCTTGTTGAATGCGATGCTTGCCGCCGACACTGCCGTCGTTACCGCCGACACCTCCCGTCTTGCCTCTGCTACATCGTCGCCGTGTGAGTTACTGGCAGTCTTATCAAAATCCGTCATCGCTTCGGATGTGCCATAAAAGTTTCCTTCCACCCGCCCCTCTGTAACTCCTCTATTCAAGTCTTTTGTTGAATGCTGCTCCTGTTGCCTTAACCTCCATCACTCTTACCGTCACCACCCATCCTCACTCTTACTACCTTCTCCATGTCCGCGATCAATATTCATTTCTAGCCTTACCTCGACTACCGCGTTCATCCACATAAATCGTGAAACACCTACATAGCTTCTTTCACCATGGCGTTGCTCTTGTAAGGATTTCCATCTGCCAACACCACATCTTCTCCTCTTTCATATTTACTTCATTTTGTTGCTCTTTTTTTCTTTACTTTTCTTAGCTGTGAACAGCACAACTTTTCCTTCACCTGCCCTCCTGCTGATTCCTTCTCCACACTGCCCATCGTTGCCACCGCCGCTCCCGCTGAGCGCCTGTTTCTCGCCTTTTTGTTGAACGCCAGTTGCGTTCTGCCGCCGCCTTTTGATCTCGGAACCAATTCTGCGGAGAAGTTTTTGTGTAGATGTGTGTGTACGCTCGCAAACGCTTGCAAAACGCACCGAAACAACATTTCAACTCCCCATAAAACGTTTTTCCTATTTACTTGGAAAGTATAGTGGCTGGGTAATTTCCTCGTTGCTAGGGCAACACGCTCAGTGTTTGAAAAGTTATTACAAAAATGAAATGAGGCGAGAATATGACGAATGCGATAACGTATTAACGCAAAACGCCCGAAGCGTGTAACTCTTTTTGAACCTCGATGAAAAGAATATTTTCATGAGATATTAATGTTTCATTTCATAAGGTTATTTATTACGCTACTCTTCAACCTCGTTTACTCATGGAATCGCGTCAAGAGCCATATTTTTAGTTCCCAGATCACGTACTCGCATATAAAAAAAATAATATGAAACTCTCGTTCCGGACATTTAGGTAATATCCGTGCACGAGTTGCTATTCATTAAATTCGAGAGGCCCTCTGGGTGACGGCCCAGAGCGATCCAGGCGGGGACGCGAGGGAGGAGTGAATTGCGAGGATGCAGTTTTACTGCGGAAACGTGCACAACCCTCCTTTGCTTCAATGGCCTTTAGAACTCTGGACATGTAGTAGAATTCTCTACTTAGATCATTGGTTCTCAAATTGTATTTCGTTCTTTATTGGAGTTTCCTAGAAAGATAATGAGCGTTTCTGTCAGAGCGCATCAAAACATTTTGTGTAAACCTATTTTAAAATTGAAATCAAATAAACATATTTTCAGTCATGATAAAAGACTTTTCTGATTGTATCCAGTTTTCTACGTCTGTTTTATTTATGGTTGATTCGTATTCTGGTTCATTTTTTGTATAAAAAAGAACGCTGCTGATTGTCCTCCAAAACAAGATTTCTCTATTCTAAAACTACTTTCTTATGGAAAGAAATTCAGACAATAGGAGCTGAAAAAGGAAGAACCTTATTCCAGTGTTTTTGTCAAAATTAATGGAGGAATTGATGGATTTCTTTTTAAAATTGATTAACGAATATCGAAGAAGTAGGTGCTATCGCAAACGTATGTTATTAACCAATAGAAACCAACTGAAACAATAATTAAAAATTAGTGTTGTTTGTCGAAGGCTATTATCGAACTGCCTTAGCAATACCTGAATGTTCTACGATCCACGTCAACATAAAAAGGTTATTCTATTCGGCACCCACCTCGATTGATTAGTCATTCCGGACGCGTTAACTTCTAAATTAATTCATTCCGTATGTGTAGTGCGTGGTTTTCATCAGTGGAGGTGATGAGTATCTCTCCCGCCGGCTGACGAGATCCGGCGCCAACCTACGTCGCCTTGCGTGAATTTTCCCGAACCAGGTATCTCTCACCAGCGAGGCACAGCCCCAACCGGGACACGCTCTAAGCTCTCCACTGGTCTCCCGGCGAGTGAGGTCGTGTAAGTGAGGGGTGAGGATAGGTCAAGAAATAGGAAGGAAAGATCGCGTGCGGCCCGTGGTCCGTTTGTTAGAGTACTGCATTCGCCTGGTGTTGATGGGAGAAACCACGCAAAACTATCAGAGCAGCCGACCGCTATAATTCTCCTCCAAACAGCGGCTGAATTCAATCTAGCTCTCTAGCTCGTGTCGAAAATCCTGCCACCGTCGGGATTCGAACAGTAGGACCTCTCGGTCAGAGGCCCTGTAGTAACATCAGTTGATACCCTGTGCCTTCGCCCGTCGCAACATTCTGGATGTCCTTAGTGAGTTGATATCCTCTATCGCTGGATATCTTTGCGTTACCCTAAAGACACAGGAAGAGTGAGGAGGGGAGGGGAAATTGTTCCCGACGTTCTTTTGTTCTCCGTGAGGAGAGGGACGTGAAACGCTGCCCGCCTGTCACGCGCTTCTGCGACCAGGCTGCGCTGCGCTTTTGTTTAGAGAGCGTGCGCGCGGGAACAAAGCGATAGGGTCATAGCGACGTTAATTATCGGAGGCGCTGTCTTTTTCAATACACCCTTTCTATCGATACATTTTGGCCACTGAATTTCGCGGTCTGGCATCAAAAGCGAACTTCAGAGTGGCAACTATTCACGGAAAACTGGACGTTTTTCATTAAGTTTCATGTGCAAATTATTTTCAACAACTTGTTGTTTCACGGTGTTCAGATTTTTAAAAGAATTGATTTCTGTAAAAATGTAGACCAGGCTGATTGTATTTTTTGAATTTGTGCAGATTTCATTTTTTATATTCATTCAAATAAAATCTTGCAGTATTGATTTTGATCAAAACTAAATCATTATTTTCAGAGCTATCCATCAAACATCGTAATAGAAGGGGATGTATCTTAGTTCTGGAAGCGGTAATTTTGGGCTTATGGCATCTCGAAATCTCTAGTATACCTCGGGGCTTTAATATTTCATCTGAAACATTCCCGTGAGGGTTCGTCTGTTAGCTATACTGGCCAGGCACGCGTCGCCCCCATCCGTGTCCATCAAAGCACAGTTATATCCGTTTCCTCCTCTGCATCACGACACGGCTGGGGAGCTGAGATCTCGAACGCTTCCCATTAATTTAGATTACCTCCTCTGATTTACGCTTTCACCCCTTAAGGGCAACGTTATTACACTGGGCGGTGGCGGCGCACCCAGTAATCAGATACATCTCAGACTGTGGCTGTGCGGAGGCTCTGGTCGTAGAACCCTCTGACTGTGGGTGATTTTCATCTACGAACGGACGAAACTCTAGTTTTACTTTTCTTTCCAGATTGCATTTCCAACGTATAAACAAGCCTCTCTGAGTTTATCTCTAAGAACACGGAGCTCTATCAAGAACTAACTTGATGATTATTTTAAATGATTTGAATCATCAAAACTACGTAGGTTTCCACTCCTTAACGTTCTTTCTTCTTTAAAATCAGCATAACCGAAATATCATTGCTTCTCTGAAACATTAAAGCTAGTGGTAGCAAATCTTTTTTGAAATCTGCGATATGTACACAACTCATCTATAAAAAATGTGAAAAACATCTTAACGTTGTGATCTGGGCTGTCCGGGTGACGCCGCGTCGTATGCTGAGGTGCCGACGTTTCGACCGATATATCACGGTCCTCTTCAGGGCTGTTCTGCCTATCGCGGCCAGAGTCATGATCTGGATTGTCCGGGTGACGCCGCGTCGAAGGCTGAGGTGCCGACGTTTCGACCGACATATCGCGATCCTCTACAGGGCTGTACTGCGATTTACGCCTACGATATCATTTAAACGTTTTTGTGCCCGACGAAGTTGACGACCTAGCCCACAGGCCTGTTTCCACCCACAACCACCGCCGCGTGAACAGCGGCGAGGTCGGTGTTTTGGCGCGGGCAATCTTGCGCTCGACGACGCTCTGTGTGGCCGGGCGTTCATCCCGTGAAATATAGGCAGGGGGCGGCGGCGGCCGGCCGGGACTTGTTGCACCCCGGGGGGACAAAGAGACGCTCTAATTGCAGAACTGCGTCTCCGGCAATTGTGTTCCTCGCTCGCCCCTTCCTTCGACTCCGCGGAGGCCACCGCCGCCGCCGCCGCCTCCCACGCGTCCGCCCGCTCAAATGAGATCCCACCCCTGAGGCGGAACGCTTACCGCTGCGGCGCCCGCGCCATTTTGTTGCGATTATTACGCGGAATGGCGGAATAGACCTGCAAGTGGGAAGTTTTGTTGAAAAGTGGTTTTGTACTTTTTGGTTCATTAGTGGCTAGGCCATTAATTCCGCATCGCAACGATATGCATGGAGAGGGCAACAATTTGTAGCAGTTTGTTCTGAGAATCATTAGTGAAAGTGAAAACGACACCCGAGTGAAGTTTGAAAATGCAAGTAAAAAGTCGAGGTATATCTGTTTTGTAATTGTTCTATACACATTTTTTGTGAGTGATTTTTGATCGAATTCTATTTTCGCCTTCCCCTGTTTTCTTTCTCTCCAAAAATAATTATTTTCCGATGTTATATTCGTTCGAAATAGCAATTGTAAGGTGTGTAATGTAGTGGTTTTAATTTCCGCAGTATTGATATGTATAACTGAAGAAAACTAGTTCAGATCTTAGAAATAACGTCTGTTCAGGTTTCTGTACGAGTAGGTAACTTATGCCTGCCTCGACTGACCTCATAAAGCTTAATACTACGATAGTCTACGTCTTCACATATTTGAATTCGGCTACATGAATTTCTTCACGTTAAAGCGTTCAACATCGTTACATTTTTCATTTCTCTTTAAATTCCATTACATTTCAGGAATTACGTCATTTTAAACATTTACATTTGACGTTTACTGCTCTTACACATTAAAAATAGATTGCGGCAACGAAAATTCTTGGAATAAAAGTGGAGCGGAAATTCTGCAAATTCGTTATTAAAAATCGGGCATTGGAAATATTTTCTCTAACAGTCGCACCGCTTTGCCTGAAATTTTTTCGTAACACGCTTTTCATATTCCGTCTCTGTGGGCGCTGGAGTTGACTCTGGTCTTGATTGCTCGCGCACAGGCACGTCGCCCTGGCGGCCTCTGGCTGACGCCGCGCCGGGGCGCTGGGTGCGGCGTCGCCCCGCGCGACGCTATCAGTCACCTGATGGAGATGGATGCGTCGCTATTGATAGATGAGCGCGTGCCCCGCAGCGCGCCTCGCGGCCAGACCTGGCACCACGCCGGCCGGCCCGTGCCGCTGCATGCGATTTCCCGCCTGTTGTCGCGTTTCAGCTACAGTTCGCTCGTTTGTCCTTAGTACTGTTGGTGTGTCCTCTATTGTCATGTTCTCGTTTGCTTGCTTCTCTGACGCCCATAGCTATCGACGATCATGCAGATCGTTTGTCTGCTACAACATCCTTAACTACCAGCTATTTTTGCTACTCCAACTACTGTTGACGATCAGTCGGTGGATTATAAAGCTCAACCACGTATGTGATCATTTCTGAAAACGTCGAAATTTCCACAATTTGTTAGTTATTACTCTGCTTGAACCTCTAGAATCTTTTCGAGTCGGCCCGGTGGCCCAGATCGCTCTCGGACCTCGGGCATGATGGAATGTGTGTTCATCCTTTCACCCCTTATCATCACCATTTCGTTTCTCCTTCATAGTTACCACTACGTTAACGCCAATAGTGGTCGCTAATGACCTAGATGTTGATGAGACCTTAAATAACCAACAAAAAATCTTTTCGCCACTTTCATTTAGTTCTTTCCAAATATCCTTTTCGGAGCAAGCTGTTACCTTTGCAAATATTTGTAATATCAATTGATAATCTGAACTACTTACAAACCTTACCCCTCCCTACTACCTCCACGCACTATTAGTTTTCCTAATATCTTGCCACATCTACAATCTACCTGATGTATTCCACAGAGCTGCTATCTGCATCAACACTGCAACTTCTTGAGTCCACCAACGTCAATTCAACTCAACTGCTGTACCACCAGGTCAAACAGTTTCCATCTTCCGCTGCACCCCCGGTTCGCGAAGTAATTCGACCTCCGGTGACAAATGATTCGTCGCCTAGGGCGTGACGCCATTCCGCACAAAGCCTGGGAGCGGGCGTCACTTCAGAGATAAATGCGCATTCTTCGACGATGCATTTCGTTCTGCGATTCGCCTCGCATTTTTCGCGTTCGTGCCTCTAAACGACCCGCTGTCAACGGCGGCAATCGTGCGTATCATCTATCGACGCAACGCTCTGAGAGCTGAAGGCCGTGGCAGCGAAGCTTTGGGAGGAAGAACGACGACAGCTTGGAAATTCGTCAGATTTCGCGCTTTCTTTCAGGGGATTTTTCTGATCCCCTTAATGTGTACGCTTGCGGCGAAACCACGTTCGAAATAGTTGCCATTATTTTCTGTCGAAAAATGTTACATTTGAGCGTTTGTGTGCGTGCGCGTGTATGTGTTCTGCCAGATTGAAAAGTTTGACGCAATTTGTCATCGAGCTGCCCAGAAGGAGACATACGACGCATTTTAAACTTCCTCTCAAAAATGACAAATCGGGAGTCAATGCAGTGTCCGACAGCTTTCATTTGCGCTTCTGCGTAATGAGAATCGCATGAGAAGGCAGGCAACTGAGGGTAGGCGACTGAACGCCTCTCGGTTGTGACGGGTTGCCTACTTCCCCTACTCGTCATGGCAGATTTGCATTTGACATTGAAAGATCACTTCTTCGCAGAAGTGATTTTTCGCTGTCAAAATTATAGCTACTTAATAGCTCTTTGCGTCTCCACATATTAGTGCTCTGGTTTGTTAGCTACAATTTTTCTCCTTTGCATTTGTTAGTATTCCTGCGTTGATATTTTGGAGAAAAAAGTTCATGTAACTCCTTTAAAATGAAATCATGTTTTCTCTTGCCACCAAATCATCTGTTACTGCAGTCATGTTAATACGAATAAGAAAAGTTGAAGATGAATAAACTCGAAGGTAGAGTATCGAAATCTGAAGTGTCAAGTATTAATTTCCAATAATTGTGATATTTGGAGCTCTAAAATGTACTTGAGTTTTCTACCAGTCTTACAGAAATATTATTCATGACTTCTCTACCTCTGAAATTTGTGTAGTTCCTTGAGTAAGGTGAACCTTTGTACTGTGGATAGCAATTCCAGCCGAATCTCACTTGCATACCACCTCACGTTCTCCTTTTTTCACTCCTTCTTTATGTGTTTATATTTGTAGGCATCTTGTCGCATTATACTACATAACTGTGTAACTCATTACTGCCGTTTCATTGCAATGCCCGTCGTGTAACTCCTATCTACTGCATTGCTCCAGAAGGAGGTGGAAGAGTTGTTTTGACGTGGTGGTGTTGTCTTGTGCGCAGTCGCTGGTGTACCGCGACGGCGGCAACCTGGTGGCGGGCTCCCTGGAGGCGCTGGTGCGCCACATGGTGCCGACGGCCGAGTACTACCCGGACCGCGCCTACCTCTTCGCCTTCCTGCTGAGCTCGCGCCTCTTCATCAAGCCGCACGAGCTGCTGGGCGAGGTGTGCGCGGTGTGCGAGGCGCAGCAGAAGCTGGGCGAGCGCAGCCCTGCTGCTAAGGTGAGAGAAGCCGAGTGTTAGAGTGTGAACGGGGAGGAGCAATTCATTTCGGGGCATTTCAGTATTGGAGGTAATGTTTTTAACTGTTCGTAAGTGCAACAGTTTTTTATAAACAGTACAAAATATGTTCATTGGGTAGAGTGGAAACTTGTTTGTGGCTTATAAAGTTTTGGTAACCGATAAAACGATGAATTTATTTAATTTTCTTGCCTAGCAATCGTGTCGTTTTCTCCAATTATTGTTGATAACGAGGCTTACGAACACTATAACGTATGTTCGTTATGTTTTAAAAATAGCAATGATGTGTGATATTAGTTGACAATGTAAAAACCATACTACTAACATTATTGGAGGCACAAAGCGAAATGTTTACTGATTAATGATAAACGTAAAATTTAAAATGTAAAGTGTGCGTAACGGAATGAAAATGTAAATTAACCACATTTAATTACGTTAAACACACTGTAATCAATTTCGCATCCTTTCTCTTACTTGTAGAATTTCTTTTCCAGCCATTTCGTGTTTATGAATCATAAAATATGTGTAATGATGATGCATTGGTTTCTTTAACTCGCTCCGTGAACTTTTGCAAGCTAATACATTTGCTTCATAATCATTTACACGTACTTTCACTCCCTGCGTTTGTACATGTCCATTTTGGTTTATTAACTTCAGATCATGCGTGTCGTGTCCATTACTACATCACCACACATACACACACACAGACACACGTCCATGCGCTGGGAGACTTACTCTCTTTATCCCTCTCTCTCTCCCCATCTATCTCTGTCGCGCGGACACACACACACACACACACACACACACACACACACAGAAAGAAAATACGAACACGATCTGCTGTGTATTGCAGTTTCAGTCCAATTATTCCCGGGTGTTTTCTTGCTGCTGGATGCAGCAACGGTTTCTTGCGACGACTACTGCAACCAGCCGCTGACCCGTGTGTCTCGCTGTCGAAAGCATCCGCTGTACGCTCGTTCCCGCTTCGAGGCGGAGGTTTGTCGCGGTCTCCTGCAAAGTGGTCTACACTTGTCGTGAAGCGCAGAAATGCCCTTTATGCTCGCCCCGGAGCGTTTTGTGCGGAAAGAGCGTGTCTTCGCGACCGTTTTGAGTCGAGAGGATCACCAAATGTTAAAAATGTTCCATTATTTTCCGTCTTTGTTGGGTCTGGTCTTTCAATCGTTCCGTATTTTCGTGTTACTTCAATGAAAGACGGGAGTGGGAAGGTAGCAAAGGTTTCTGCTCTCTCTCTGTCTTTCAAAACATGATTCCTTCTTGATGTGTCATATTCGTAATACCTGCTTTCGTTTAGTCCGAATAATTTGATTTTATCTCGCGATTTCACCCCATTTTCCAGACTCACACCCAGACCTCATATGTACCCGCTTTCATGTTTATCCTATTATGTAAGTGGTCGTCCATCTCGCTTTCGTCTTCTTGTGCCCCTAGCTGTTTATTTCCCCGGCATCTCTTGGGTTGAAGTTCCTTCGCGGCGAGTTGTTCCTGAGACGGGCGCCGTGACGCCGCCGCGCTGCTGTGCGAGCGATGTCGCTGCGGGGCGGAGCCTTTCCTTGCCATCCCGCTGCCTGACCCTTAAGCTCTCGTAATTAACTTTGTCGTCCCGCCGAAATTGGATTCCGCGAAGGGCTCCCGCCGTTTGTAGCCGCACGCGGGGCGCATATTGCCACGCCCACGCGGCGGCGCGGGCTCCCTAAGCGGCCGGGCGGGGCGGGGCGGGCGGAGCGGGGCAGGCGTGGTGGGCGGGGTGAGGTGGGCCGGGACGGGGCGGGACGGGGTGGGGCGGGGCAGGCGTGGTGGGCGGGGCGGTGCAGTGCAGTGCGGGCGGGACGGGACGGGGCGGGCGGGTGGGGTGGGCGGGGCGAGGTGGGGCGTTGCGAGACGGGGCGGGGAGGGCGGGGCGGGGCGGTGTATTACGAGCGAGGCGGGGCGGGACGGGGGGGGGCAAGGTGGGGCGGGACGGGGCGAGACGGGGTGGGGCAGGGTCGGCGGGCGGGGCAGGCGGTGTGGTCGGGGCGGTGCAGTGCGGGCGGGACGAGGTGGGGAGGGCGGGGCAGTTTAGTGCGAGCGAGGTGGGGCGGGGCGGGGCGGGGCGGGGCGGGGCTGGGCTAGGTGGCGGGGCGTGAAGCGAACAGCGCCCTTTGCTCTCTTCGCTCTCCTCGCGCTCGGCGCCCGGGCCCACCTGCGCTCTTGTTAAAGCGTTTTCCGCGCTGGGGATGGAGGCGAAGGGTTTCCGAATGAATATGCAACGGGGTATGCGTTTTCAAATTTGGCTAATGTCAACCACGGGTCTTTTAGAAAATTGTTTTCGTATTTGTGCGTTTCTTCCCATTATTTATGAGTTTCTGTTCGTTTTAAAAAAACATGAGGGGTTCGATGAAGGGAGTTTCTCTTCACCGTATGTCTCAAGTGTAGTGAATTAATAGAGTTAGACGTCGCTTTATCATTCCCTATAATAAACATAAAATCTAACAGCAAAAGAAGTTAGTTAACAATTCAACTGTAGAATACATGATTAATGTATTTAAATTAATAGTAAATTTTAAGTTACGTTTTTTTAAATATTGATAACAGCAGTTGTATTTGCACTAAAATGTTTATGTACGTATTTGAATTCCAATTAAACTAATTCATACGGAATAATGTTTAAATATTTACATTATTTTACAAAAGCTATTTCGAATATGGAAATATGGAGAAAAATGTGTAAACATTATTAGTATTGTATTCTTTGCTTTATTTGACATTTAATACAAATTCAAAAATTAAGTTTTACGTTAGTCATTGAGGACGATATTGTTTAATAGAATTGCCTGAGCTTTTATCTAGAGTTCAGGTTGTAGATCCAAGTTTGTCGCAATTGCGGGAACAAATTTCATACATGTCTGTTTTTACTCGTGAATTATAGCCTACGTAGTAAGTTGAACAAATTTTGTGAGACATTAAGTCAAGTTTGTAAGTAACAGTTTTTGTTGAGTAATTGTAAATCCGCGTGGCGGGCGCGCGCCTGCTTTGTGGACGGGCAGTTTGAATGCCGTGCACGCGCGCGCGAGCGGGTGCCGTCCATTGCATACAGCCGCCGCCGGCACCTGCTCCGCCGCTAGTTCCCCGCACGCAAGCCACTGCGCCGGGCCAGTCGCACCGCGGGGCGCCGTAGGCCCCGCGCTTTGCAGGGCGTGTCTCAATCCCAGGCGGCGGCGACGGCGGCTCGGAAATGGAACGAGCACTCCACTCCGCCACACAGCACCCTGCAGCGCTCCATCTCGCCTCGCCGATCCCCACTCGACGCCACCCAGCATCCGCCCCCCAGCACCCGCCGCCCCGGCCCCCGCCTCCAGCCCCCATCCTCCAGCCCGCGCCCCACAGCCCCCGCCCCACAGCCCCCGCCCCACAGCCCCCGCCCCACAGCCCCCGCCCCACAGCCCCCGCCCCACAGCCCCCGCCACCAAACCCTCGACCCCCAACCACACCCCAGCCCCACCTCAGCTCCACCACTGCCCCACCCATGCCCCACCCATGCCCCACCCCAGCCCCACCCCAGCCCCGCCCCAACAAACCCCACCCCACCCCAGCCTCAACACTGACATCCCCACCCCACCCCCTGACAACCCCGCTCCACCAAACCCCAACCCCGCCCCACCAAACCCCAACCCCGCCTCACCAAACCCCACCTCGTCCCTGCCCCACCCCTGCCCCACCCCTGCCCCACCCCTGCCCCACCCCTGCCCCACCCCTGCCCCACCCCTGCCCCACCCTGCCCCACCCCTGCCCCACCCCTGCCCCACCCCTGCCCCACCCCAGCCCCACACCTGCCCAACGCCAACCCCAGCCCCATCGCAGCCCCACCCCCACCCCAACCCCACCCCTGCCTCATATCTGTCCCACCCGAACCCCACCCGAGCCCCACCCGAACCCCACCCCGAGCCCCACTCGAGCCCCACCCGAGCCCCACCCGAGCTCCACCTAGCCCCACCCCAGCCCCACCCTAGCCCCCCACCCCTAGCCCCCCTAGCCACACCCTAGCCCCACTCCTGCCCCACCCCAGCTCCACTCTTGCACCACCCCAGCCCCACCTAGCTCCACCCCAGCCCCACATCTGCCCAACCCCAGTCCCATCGCAGCCCCACCCCAGCCCCACTCCTGCTTCACCTCTGCCCCACCCGAGCCCCACACCTGCCTCACCCCTGCCCCACCCTTGCGCCACCATAGCCCCACCGTAGCCCCACTCCTGCCCCACCCCACCCTCACCTCTGCCCCACCTCTGACCCACTCCTGCCCCACCCCTGTCTTTCCCCTGCCCCATTCCTGCCCCACCCCAGACCTAGCCCCATCCCTGCCCCACCCCATCACACTCCTGCCCCACCCCTGCCCTATCCCGCTCTCTTCCTCTCCTGTCCGCTCCGTCCTGCTCCACCTCACCCCGTCCCGTCCGTTTCCGTTGCGCCCCTCTTTGCACCTCTACGCCTCCCAGCGCGTTGCCCACCGCGCCGCTCTCCGTTCCCGCCCCGCGCGTCCGCTCGCGGGTCCAAATCCGAACGCCATTATGCAGGGCACAGATTGTGTGCGCAGCGTGCGCGCCGAGCACCGTCCACGCGCTCGCTCGGCCCAATGCTCTGTGAACAGCCCTTTCGATGCGCTCCCTGGGCCTGCGCCTGCGCGTTCGCCCTTGGCGTCTGAACGCTACCATCGGCCCTGCAGCTCCTGCTGCACTCGGGATTTGATCTCCTCTTTTGTCCAACAGACTGCCGTCCTTACATGAATACTAAATTTCCTGACTTCTGGAACGTTCCTGCTAATATTTCTTTGGTTTACCTTTCTCTTGTCATACTGTAACCATTCCCACTTGTGTTACACAAAACATATGATTACGCTCAACAGACTAATTCACTCATTCAGTACGATTTTTACGATATTATTCTTTGAACATTATACTATTCACTACTATCATATTATTCTGTCGCAGCGTAATTCCTCTTCATAAAAATTTCCGTCATGAATCTAACACCCACGATAATGTCTTTGCTACCTCAGCGCTCGTTTCTACAACCGTTTCCCTCCGGCGCATGAGAGTTCTCGGAATTCAGCGTATAGCAGCAGCATCTCTCCTCGTTTACCCATCGCCGCCACCGCCGACGCCGCCCCCTTCGCGAACCTGCAGCGCTGGCTGTTTCTCTTCTGCGTCCTTGTCAACCCTTGCAACCGCGATTCGCACGCCCTCGTAACTCTCCCCGCCGCTGTAGCTGTCCCTCAGCAATCTGCTCCATCTCTAGGCGCGCCCTCTGCCATTTCCTGGCACTCCAAGGCCCCCCTTCATCATTCTCCGCCTCGCTCCGCCTCGATCCGCCACGCCCCGGTAAGTCCGTCCCTCTCTCTCTACTCCGCCTCGCCTCAACCTCTCTCCGCCCCTGTCCGTTGCTCCCCACCCCGTTCCGTCCCGCCGTGGCTCGCCTCGCCTCGCCCCGCCCCGCGCCGCCCCGCCCCGCTCCGCCCTGCCCCGCCCCTCTCCGCCCCGCCCCGCTGCAGCACGCCACGCCCCGCTCCGTCCCGCCCTGCTCCGCCCCGCCACACCGCGCCACGCCCCGCCCCGCCCCGCCCCGACCCTACGCGACGCTACCCGACCCGACCCGACCCGACCCGACCCGACCCGACCCGACCCGACCCGACCCGACCCGACCCGCTCCGACCCGCTCCGACCCGCTCCGACCCGATCCGACCCGTTCCGACCCGTTCCGACCTATTCCGACCCGTTCCGACCCGTTCCGACCCGCTCTGTCCCCCTCCACCCTGCCCAACCGCGCCCCCTCTCGCCGACTTGACCCGACCCGCATCTCCACCGTCCGAATCGTCCTGCCCTGCGCGTGCAACTGCCTGCCCTAGTCCCCCCCCACCCCCCAGGAAACGCCGCCCATGCGGCGCCTGTTGACACTGTGCGTGGCGATTATCGTGTGGGTACACTCCATTAGAGCACGTTGCAGGGCACGCACGCGGCCTGGGCTCGACAGGTTGCTGAGGTAGCTAATGGAACACGCCCCGGGCTGCGCTTATGCGACTCCCTTTAACTCTGTGAAAAGGATTTATGTAATTCATTAGGCTTTCCTTGTGGGAGTTAATTAAAAATGATTTACGTTTTTTTAATTAAAAAAGTTTTTCGAAACTAATTTTCTGATCACAAAATTTTAATTTTTTTTTCAGTTACATGAAATGCCAGGTCATAACACTTACGTCTGAACGCTTCAACTATAATTTTTGTAAATGTAAATTCATTGAATAAGTTCTTTTGAAATGCGGGCTTTATGGCCACAATTAAAGACAATATATTATTATTATTATTATTATTATTATTATTATTATTATTATTATTATTATTATTATTATTATTATTATTTGTAGTGGTAGTAGTATTGTTGTCATATTGTTAGTACCGGGAGCGGTAGCTCAGTGCATCAACTGATGTCACAGCAGCGCCTCTGGTTGGGAGGTCCTAGGTACGAGTCCTGTCCGGCGTTCGAGTTCTGACGGCGGCAGGATTTTCGACACTAGCTTTTCAGCTAGGTCGAATTCAGTCGCTGTCTGGAGGAGAATTCTAGAGGCCGGCTGCTTTGATCGGTAGTTTTCCGTAGTTTCTCCGATCAACACCAGGCGAATGCCGGAGCAGTACCCTAACAAACTGGCCACGGACCGCGCGCGATTTCCTTCCTCTTCCTCGTCCTATCCTCTCCCCTTACACACACACTTACACTAACATGCACTACACTACCACATATTCCGGGAGACCGGTCGGGAACTTAGAGCTTGTCCCGACTGGGGCGGTGCCCCGCTGGTGGGAGAGTCCTGGTTAGGGGGAAACCCCACTAGCCGACTATAGGTCGGCGCCGGATCTCGCCATCCAGCGGGGGAAGATCACCCCTATCTCCCGAGAAAGAAACATGCACTACACTAACGGGACTAATGACCAAAGCCGTTGACGCGCCCGGAAACACGAAAAACTCAATGAAATCCATCAATATTGCAAGCGAGTGCAATGGCCCGTGCGTCCGCAGGAGCGCCTGGGCCGCTTCATCCCGCACCTGGTGCAGCTGCTGGCCGAGTGGACGGAGACGTTCCCCTACGACTTCCGGGACGAGCGCGTCATGGCGCACGTGCGCAGCATCACGCAGAAGTGCGTGACGGCGGAGCCCGGCATTCGCAAGGAGGTGTCCACGCTGCTGCAGAACCTGCTGCACCGCCTCACCACGCTCGAGAAGTACGAGGAGTTCCTGCAGCGCGTCAACGCAGAGGCCTCCACCAACTCCGTGGAGAACCTCAGTCCGGTGAGTCCCCAGCACAGAGTTCAAACAACGCATGCAGAACTCCCTCTGATTATATCACGGAAAGATAGGTTTTCTTGCAAACGTATGAAATGGAAAGTGGGTCTAGAAAGCAATTATTAAAGAGAGCAATCTGGCTTCACAGCTCATGCCCGAAAGTATAAATACCATGCCCGAAAGTATAAATGCCATGCCAGAAAGTATAAATATCATGCCTGAAAGTATAAATACCTTGCCTGAAAATATAAATACCATGCCTGAAAGTATGAATACCATGCCTGTAAGGATATGGCAATGGCGTCCCCTATTGGAACTAGGGCGTTGGCAGTGAAGGAAAGTGTTCACCATCACACTACTCTTTTCGAATTCACATTTGGAGTAAAATTGAAGTACGTAAACAAAAACCTGAATTATTTAAAATTATAATATTGGAAGAATGAGGGAAAGCTAGTCGCAAAATAACAATAATGAGGATGTTGAAATTTCTATTGCGAAGATTGCAATAATACATTTTAAAATATTTAAAAATATATGCTCCACTTTTTTTCCATTTTTCGGTTGTCGTTAAAAACATAACAATAACAAAAACTAATTCATTGAAAATATTAATAAATATAGACTTTTAAGAAAGAGAAATTAACTGAATATAACAAATGAAAGAAAAGAGGTGATTGGTAAATAATTTTAATACTTAGGGCAGTAATTTAGGTAATCCTACCAATAATTAAATGCAGAGTATGGCGGTGATGTCTGATAATAATTATAGCAGAGGAAAGGAGGTTATTTATGTTTTCATTGTGTAAATCATCGTTATCGAGTATCAACGTGATGGTTTTGCAAAGTTTATCTGATGTAATACTGATTTTCTGTTTCGGAGTATATAAATGTCTGTGTGTTCTGTTTCAAATGAATGATTGTGCATTCATGCAAAGTGAGATTTACAGGTGTTGTATTCCCAAGCGTGTATGTGTTCTTCAATTGTCGTGTTCAACTTTCTGCCTGTTTGACCGCTGTATTTCGCAGTTGTGACACTGCAAAGCTTTGAGCAATGCAATGCAATAGCTGTAAACTTCAGATGAAGGGTTTGATATTAGAAACGATAATATATGACTACATTCTACACAGTCGAGACACAATACACAGAAATATCCCAGAAGAGAAACTTTTTCAACGTGTACAATGTTGTCTTGCATCCTTTTCCTTGATCAAAAGTATCTTCATTAAAAATTCTTCAATGTGCTTTTATAATAAACTCGTGATGAAACTCTCAATATGCCAAAGAATATGATAGATTTATAAATGCGTAATACCTAACAGTGCCGAAGCCTCCTTACGAAGCTTTTTTTCTTGGCTTCTCCCACTCTTAAAAATGATCTTCCTTGAATATGATTGAAAATTAAGTTCTCGAAACGTTAATTATTAAAGCAATAAAATATTTACTTGTCTGTCTTGTGTTCTTGATTTATGTCGCTCACCCACATCCAGTAATGCTGAGTGCCTTAGAAGTTACAATTTTATCGTTGCATTTTGACAAAATTTGCGTTGTATAATTCCATTGCCCTGTGTTTGCTTACGCACTTAGTCACTCTCCGAAAATTGCATTTCCCGTCCAGAATTCATTGTGTCCGCGCGAACAAAAATGTTTTGATTTTTAGGGCTGTAATTGGGTGTCCGAATGAGCTGTAATTAAACTTCGGTTCACTTGCTCCTTCACTGGTTCGTGAACAATTAATTGATGCATCGAAATGTGTTATTACTAGCGGACTTTCTGGAAGGGTGAAGGAAATCGTAGAAGTTTCCAAATAACGAAATATTTTTAAATTTTTTAAATAAAATAATAGAATAATTTATTATATCGGAAAACTAATTTCCTAATCAGAGAAAATTTTCTCATTATTTTCCGCTAGCATTTGTCTGCTAAGTTCAGTTCTTTACACGGTCCAGCATTTTTCATGAGAATATTAATTAACCAATCAATCAATTTTATTATTTTTAATTTTTCGCTTTGTTTCCTGACAAGGGAAAGTTTTGTAATTGTGGGTGGGAAATCACCGATTTTTTCGACAGAAAACTCTTTTGCGATGCCCTGGTAATGAAAAAGCGGACAAATCTTGTTTCTGTACGTAGTAACTCACGTCATCTACCACGTTGCGTAGTCAGAATTCATTACCACGAAAATAGTTTTTGTATATTTTATTTATTTCAAATAAATCTGTTTGTACAACGGGGAATTATCCTTTTACGTTGAGCGTTGCTTCCCTTGCAAGGCGCCAAAACTGCATTTCTATCAAGGGGTCGTTAGCTGCTCTTTCACTTGACTTTTTGCCAACGTGCCTCTTCCCTGAGGAGACGACTTCCGCCTTGGAAGAACTGAAGGAAGCGGTCGTTAGAAGCAAGCGGTCGGCGGAGCGAGCGGTCAACAGGTGCAACCGGCCTTTCCTAAAGCCACGCCCCCACGCCCCAGCCGGTCTCTCATCAGTTGTAAATCTGCCCTCGCTGCTTCCAGCTGCATTGTTTGAACTACACGGCTCTACGGCGGCGAAAAGTTTACAACCAGCCCAATCCATGCGAGCAACGCTTCAAGTTGTAGTGGATCTTGTAAAGTTGGATCCTGGACACTCCGCCGCCGCCTTACAGACACATATTCATACAAATCACTTTTTGGACGCAAACTAAGCTTCTCTTTCCACATCTGATCAAATATTTTTGTTTTATATCTTGAACTGGCTGCGACATTCGTTTTCTAGATGGTGAAATTATCGTGTACATAAATCTACTATCAACCAAAGCTTACTCACTATGGTAGTACACGCAATGTTAAGGCCTTCTGGAACTATTTTGAAGAGGTAGGTTGACGTATGGTGTAACTGTTACGTTTGCATTCCACGTGATGCAACCTTCCAAGCCATGTTTGTCGTTTTGATTTGTATCACGAACAATCTTTCAGTGCTTACGATGACTCTAATATATTCATTTAATCAAGGAAGTTCGATATGAACGTCGTAATGTAATGAAATTTTCATAAACTCAAGCAAAGTGTCGTCGTTTTCTTTCAATACCAAAATACTAAAGACATGTACCTTGCAGGAAAAAAATGTTTTTGGTAAGAAATTAACGTCTTTTGAGAGGAGAAGAAACTTTTTTTAAGAAAGTGTTATTATGAATTCAGAAAAAGCTATATAACGAGTAATGTTTCTGTAACTTTTGGCATTCACCAGTTAATCGAAAACTAATTTGGCAAAATGTTTTACATATCTTATTTTTGTTTAGAACTGTAATATTTGAAAACCAAAATCTTAATAATCCATATGTTTCAACGTTTTCAAAGGTTTCCGAGTTACTTACCAGTTTCTGATCCTCCATCCTACTGAAAGCGCCCAATTAATTTCAGAATCGCTAGCTCCGGATCTTCATTTAAGCCATGACACATTTGTCCAATAGAGTATCTTATTGTGGAAACCCATACAATACCTGCAACCCCATTTGTCCAATAGAGTATCTCTTAGTGGAAACCCATAGAATGCCGGCAACCCCATTTGTCCAATAGAGTATCTTACAGTGGAAACCCATACACTACCTGCAACCCCATTTGTCCAATAGAGTATCTTATAGTGGAAACGCATACAGTGCCTGCGACCCTGGACCCTTCCACCGTCGCCTTCCGAGAACTCCGGACGCCCGCGTTCACCGTCTTCCAACGCCCCACCTCGTGGCCGCCCTCTGTTCCCAGCGCCGCGCCCGCGGTCGTCACGCGCTCCGTAATTGATCCGGGCTCCTCGGAGGCCTCCGGGGTTATCCCGCGGGCCGGCGCCGCGCCGCCGCTGATCGCCGGGGACTTCGCGGCCGCCGCCGCCGCCGCCGCCTCAGCGCAGCCCAAGTTTTGATCAAATTTCTATCGGAGTTCCGCCGGCGCAGCGAGGAGCCGAGCAGGATCGCCTCTCCCCGCTCTGCCTTGTCCCTCCCCGCCACGCCATGCCACGGTACACTCCGCGCACTGCAAGTACCCCTCCCCCCGCCGCCCCTGGCACAACCCGCCCCGCCCCGTCCCGCCCTGCCCCGCACCGCCACGCCATACTCCTTCGCGCACTGCAAGGCACCGCCGCGCCCTTCCCCGCCCCTCCCCACCCCATCCAACGCCACGCCCCCAACCCTGCCCCGCCCCTGCCCCGCCCCGACCCCCGCCCGCTCCCGTCCCCTGCGTTGAAACGCGCCGCTCCGCCCCGCTCCGTTCCGACTGTTCCCATGACACTCCACCCCCACCCCGCCCCCTCCCACGTCTCACCCCCACCCCGTCCCCGTCTCGCCCCTGCCCGCGCCATTGCCCCCGCGTCGCTCCGCCTCGCTCCGTCCCGACTGTCCCCATCCCACTCCACCCCCCGCCCCCTCCCCCGTCTCGCCCCCATCCCGTTCCCACGCCGCTGCGCCCCGCTCCGTCCCGATTATTCCCGTCCCACTGCACCCCGCCCCGTCCTGCTCCCTCCCACGTCTTGCCCTCACCACGTCCCTTCCCCGCCCGTACCCCCGCGCCGCTCCACCCTACTCCATTTCGACTGTCCCCATCCCACTCCACCCTGCTCCGACCCGCCCCCACTCCGTCCTACTCCGAGCGCTCCGCCCCCGCCGCCCGCCTCCTCCCTGCCCGGCTCTACCCCATCCTGTTCTGCCCCGCCCCTTCTTCGCTCCGGACGCTGCGCGGCGCAGCGAGAAGAACGAGCCGGCCTTTTGTGGCGACGCCCGCGCGGCGCGGCGGCGCCGGCTAAGCCCTCCCAAAATTGGAATATTACGCCCCACAATGGCGCCGTTATTTGCTCAATGGAAATGACTCTCCTCCGCCGCCCGCTCCCGCCCCCTGCCCCCGTTCCGCCACCCTGAGCCGCGTCGGGCTTCTCTGCCCAATACTGCGCGGAGCGGAGGGTTACTTTCTTACAAATATGCGCAGGAAGCCAGCCCCCTTTGCGGAACGAACCACGGCGATGACGAGGCCCAAGTAAACCGCCGGCACTGATAACGGAAAATCGAGGCGGAAGGTTAGTGAAGAAGAACGAACCCTATCTAGAAGAAAGTCTTGGCCCCAGGGATGGGATATGGGTGTAGCTGAGATTTTATATCTGAATTTGAAAGTAACGTCTTGGTTTCTGTGAATTAATGCTCACTTTTTAATGATTTGAAAAGCGTATCCATTTTTCGCTTCCAAAACAAAGCTTGCAAACGGCGTATTCTGACATGCTTGCACGTAGTATTTCCAACATCACATTCATTAGTTTGCTCTTTTGTTCTCCCGGGATGCCCAGACGATTCTCCAACCAAGACAGGAAAATCAGAGTCCATACTATCCCGCTTCCTGGCGGTATACTATTTTTTATAAAAAAAAATGTTCGTCAGAAAAAAGCGAACAAAGTCAGTGGAACAGCAATTCGTTTCAGCACTCCCAACGCAAAACACGGAACAAATATTTTGTTTTTGAATGTAAAAGTAACGAGTTGCCATGCCAATTTCCATGCGATTGTGTAAAATCATTCATAGCTCGATCGTATGTTGTTGATTCAATGCATACCATCGAAGGATTTATAACGCTGTCAACCGGTGATTCAGCACTGCGCTGACAGTGCCTGGTTACGCTGCATGCGCTCACATTGGACTCGCAAATTTTTATTCAAGTCGAGCGCCCACGTTGCCGCGGCGGGCCTCAGATCCATTTCTCCCGGCGCTCCTGGCTTATCACGCATCCTCCAATATATATATTTTCGCCTGCTGTATCGCCTCCTCGCTTTGTCTGGCTAACAACGGGTCTTTTATCTTTTTTAATCGCCTCGTTTTTCTTTTTCTTATCTGCTTCGCCGGCCCCACTTTTCTCCTCGGACTTCCTCCGCTCGGCCTTGGGAGGAGGAGACACCTCTCGCTTCTTCCGCCCCCGCACACGAGGCGCGCCACCGTCGCCCCCCCCCATCGCACATTCCTGCCGTAACCTTCGATTCCCCGTTGCCTCTTGGTTTCCTTGGGTGGTGTTTCTTGTAGACGTTTCGATGTAGTCATTCAGTTCATTCACTTCATGTCGCTCGCTTTTGTCACTTCTCGCGAACATGATGTGTAGGTCTCACCGCTCATTTGTCTCCATTTCGTTTGTATGCCACTGATGGATCATTACTTAATCGTTATCAGATTTTTATTTTATTTTTATTGAGTTTCTCATTCACATTCATTGCGTTCTTTTATTCATTTTCTGCTCTTTATCTTCTACTGTTGGCCTCACTAACTAATGTGAAAAATGTACCTTCCTTCTTACCCTTTCTTCCCGTCTCGACGCCAACCCTTTTCTTCTTTCAACTGTTTCTACCAGCCGCGGGCATTCTTCACCAATTCACCCACCCCCGGGGCGCTCAACACTAACCTCCACAACGCAGAGCCTCGCTGCCTTCACCGTTGTCGCTGACACCTCCCCTTCTGACAGCCACCGCTGTGGTCGTTACCACTACCACTTCTTCCATCGCTGCTGCTGCTACCACCACTTTCGCCGTGTTCTCCGTCGCCGCCATTCCCAACCGCAGCCACTGCTACCCCCACACCGCTACAATCCCTACCCCTACTTCCGTCACGGTCCCTACCAGTTCGCTGCCATCTTCGATGCCGTCACACCCGCCACAATTACCGCCTTTATCATTGCCATCCCTGCCCCGTTGCAGTCCGCCCCCACTCCTCCCCTCGCAAGCGGCACCTTTACCTCTGGGTTTCCACGCTCCAGCGCTCCTGGCGGCGCTCAGACGAATGAGCCTCTCGTCCTCCGCCGCGCGGGCTCGAGATAAGGGCGCCGCGATGATCAATTCACGGCGCGGCGTGGCGTGGCGTGGCGTGGCGTGGCGTGGCGTGGCGTGGCGTGGCGTGGCGTGGCGTGGCGTGGCGTGGCGTGGGGTGGTGTGGCGTGGGGTGGTGCCTTCCCGCGCCGGAGCGCGGCCGCGAGCGCGCCGCGGGGCCTGTATCGCTGCGGGCGACGGGCGATCTATCAAAAACAAAGTCGCCGACGTGCTGATACGAAGGCCAATGACGCGCGCCTTTATCTCACCCAAGTACAGTTTTCTTCGCGAAAGGGTTTGACACTTCTATCTCTCGAATCCGGCGCTCCCGTGTTGTGATGGATTGCGGCGTAGTGCGCCTCCTTACCTTTTCGTGCCGTGGTGGAAGAAAATCGTTCTTGATTTTTGACACGCACCCCCGGAAAGATAAATGTTTTAAGTCTTCCTTTGTTCTTCTGAGTTATTATGAATCTCGCCGTTAATTTTCTCAAGTGTAATATTAGACACAAATCTTTTTTCAAGAATTTTAACTCTTTTTTTTAATTTCCAATTAAATGTTCAATTTTGGTATTTTGAAATTCGGGTTTGACCTAATTTGAGAACATACGCATCTATTATATTATACAATGCTTCTATGATAACCGATGTATGAAATGTAGATGTATGTAAATCAACTAGCATTCAAGAAAAAGCCAATAGTTTTTAAGAATGGCTTTGTGTAAATAATACACGTTTGCGAATCAAACATGAGAAGCATCTTTTACAAATCAAAACCACCCGCAATCGGTAAGATTAACAAATGATTGTTTGCCGTCCCTTTACCGAGATAATTCCGAGTCCCTGTAAAGTGATGTGTTGGAATAATTGCATCCACGAACAGAACATCATCGGATGCATTGCTTTCGTTATGACCCTATTAATAGTCACGCCTCCCCAGGGCATTAAATCATCGTTTCATGTATTTCATTTATCAAACGCTCCAGCTTAATGTGCATCACTCCCTCCTGCCTCATTCATTCTTCTCATAGCTTATTCATCAATTCATTTACTCTTCTCACTCTCGTGTGCTGCGTTTGGAGTGGTAGTAAACTCTTACATAAAGAAATTTCAATTTGGGCAATATTCTTTCAAATATTAAATAAATAACATAATTAATAAATTAACATTACTATTGACTTTATAAATAACATTACAACATAACATTATAAATTAACATTAATAAATATTATTAATTGAAGAAAACAAGGCCAATTTTTAAAAGTATAACATTATCTCTTTATCTTAAAGTATATTTTGCCAGCCCTCTGAATGTTATGTAGGATATGTTTTACAATTAATTAGGAAAGTAAGTATTGAGACATTTCATACCGCGTTTAATGTACTGATCATTCCAGATAAAAATGTACATTTCACTGTGTTATTGGAATCTTGCATAGCTCTGTTTTCATTTTCCTTCTTTTGTTGGTCGAATTCCCGAAATATTTCTCTCGTACATATTGTCATTCTCCTTTGAAACATTTCGTGAGAATGTGAACTGTCGAGTGTCGAGATCGCAGCAGTTTTCCAAGCTGCAAGTTGTTAGTAGACGAATCTCTTCCTACCTCGATACCCCGTCTCTAAATGCAGTGAGCAGGTCGCAACTATCGAGTCGCATGGGAGCCTTTGAAGTCGTCTTGAGAGTCAGCTCAAGCACAACTAAGTTTCCGGAAACTGTCGTTTCTCCGGAGGAAATGTAATTACATTCGCAAAGGTCGTCAGGTCTCGTTCGGGGTTTATTCCAGAGAGCTGAAATATTCCTCCTTGCATTGACAGACTGAACCCACTAGTTCGCAAAAGTGCACGTGTAAGAACAAATGACGCCTCGCTGTGTAGCAGCGTAGGTATGCGAAATATAGACAGTATAATAATTTCAGGAATTTAATATATGAACTATTTAAAACGATATATGTTCGTATTCCGTACAAAGGTTTGTGCGGAGAATGTTCTTCTTCACATAAAATATTTCCACTTTCAAATGTAATAAATAGACGGCGCATTTTGATGACCTAAAGCATCGCAAAAAATCAATAAAGTGCTAAAACTGTTTGCCAAACCATTGCCAAAAATGGCAAAGGCAAAGAAAAATGACGTAAAAAAGTTATCTAAACCAATTATGATCAACAACTCCAGGTGTTAGATGTGTTACTGACGTAATCCAAGCTTCTTCTATTCGTTGAAGTGAACTCGACTTTGGAACGTTTGGTGTGGACTGTTCTTTACCAGAAAATCTCTGTCTTTAGTTATCCCGAAATGGGCTGAGCAGTCAATGGCACGGATAGGCGTCACAGAAACGTTAGATTACATACTCACAATAGTTGAAATTACAACTTATGCGAGAAGAAATCGAATAGGCTACCAGTTATAGGTACTCGAGAGTTCTGTGTAGAACATTTGTTGCATTTCGTAAATATTATTTGAAGCAAGTGTAATTAAAATGATATTAAAATCGATTAAATCTGCAAAAATATATTATAATTGACGGATAAAGATAAAAAATGACTTAATAGTCAAAATCGACGAAATATGGAAAAGAGAAAAAAGACAAAAATGGGTCATTTTTGTTTTGTTATAACATAAAATTAATTTCTAAACTAAACGGCATTTTTCTGAAGTGAAAAGAAAAAAATTACATTCATCAAAATCGGTTCCCTAATAATAAAGATTAGAGATGTTGCAATTGTTTGGCTGGTCCCAAGTTTACGTTAGTCTTTATACTGTCACGTTCTGGGTCGGGGAGTGTATCATCAATTTTGCTTGTGTTTATATTTCCCAGAGTTGAACTTTCGAATGTAAAAACTGTAAGTTAATAATAAGGTAAGATGTGTAAAATATGTTTGAGAGAAGTGACGTTGGGGTTGATAATGAACAAAAATGTTAACCAAGCAAATGCACCGTGAGTGGTCATTCTCCTAATACCTTTACCTTCAATTTCATCTCCCAAGGACACCATCTCACTACCTTAAACAATTTCATGTGAGCTTTGTAATCGTTAGAGGGCGGATTTTAATGAAATGTCATTGTTTTTCTTTTCACTTTATAACAATACCGTTTAGTATAGAAATTCATTTTATGTTATGACAAAAGGAAATGACTCATTTTTATACGTCATTATTTTGTATTTTTTGTCGATTTCGACTAATAAATCATTTTTTTACCTTTTCCCGTCATTTTTAATGCATTGTTTGCAGATTTCATCGATTTTGATGTCATTTTAATAGTACTTTTTCGTCATCAAAATCCGCCCCCTAGTAATCATCTTCCCCCCTCATCATCACCCTCACATCCGCGTGTGGCATCATCGCCATTCCCCCCACATGAACCTAATCCACCTCCTCTCCGCAATCCCTCGTCAAGCTACACGAACGCGAGGGGTGGCTCCCTCGATCCCCCCCACTCCGCCCTCCCCTCCCCTCCCCCTCCCTTCCCCTTCACCTCCCCGCCAACACCCCGAGACACTGCGGCGCGGTCGGAGTAGCCGCATCAATCCGCGCATTGTGAGGCGACGCCCACCGCGCGCCTCGACAATCTCTCCTCCTCCTCCTTATCCTCGTCCTCCTCCTCCCTCCTCCTCCTCCTCCCTCCTCCTCCTCTTCCTCCCTCCTCCTCCCTCCTCCTCCCTTCTCCACCATCCTCCTCCACGTCCTCCATCTCCTTCTCCCTCCTCCTCCCTCTCGTCCTCCTCCTCCTCCTCCTCCTCCTCCTCCTCCCTCTCCTCCTCCTCCCTCTCCTCCTCCTCCTCTTCCTCCTCCCCCTCCTTCTTCTCCTCCTCCTCCTTCGCCTCCTCCTCCTCCTCCTTCTCCCTCTCGTCCTCCTCCGCCTCCTCCCTCCCTCCGCCTCTCCTGCCTCCGCCTCCACCTCCCTCCCTCCTCCTCCCTCCTCCTCCTCCTTCTCCTCCTCCCTCCTTCCTCCTCCTGCTCCTCCTCCAACGTCTCCTCCTCCTCCATCCTCCTTCTTCTCCTCCTCCTCCTCCTGTTCCTCCTCCCTCCTCCCTTCTCCTCCTCCTCCTCTTCCCCCTCCTCCTTCTTCTCCTCCCTCCCTCCCCCTCCTCCTCCCCCTCCCTCCTCCTCCCTCCTCCTCCCCCTCCTCCCTCCTCCTCCCTCCCCCTCCTCCTCCTCCTCCTCCTCCTTCCTCCTCCTGCTCCTCCTCCAACGTCTCCTCCTCCATCCTCCTTCTCCCTCCTCCTCCTCCTTCTCCCTCCTCCTCCTTCTCTCCTCCCTCTTCCTCCCTCCCTCCTCCCTCCCTCCTCCACCTCCTCCATCTCCTCCTCCTCCTCCTTCTCCTTCTCCTCCTCCTCCCTCCTCCTCCATCCTCCTCCATCCTCCTCCATCCTCCTCCATCCTACTCCTCCTTCTCCTCCCTCCTACTCCTTCTCCTCCCTCCTCCTCCTCCTCCCCCCTTCGCCTCTTCCCTTCGCCTCCTCCTCCCTCCGCCTCCTCCTCCCTCCGCCTCCGCCTCCTCCTCCCTCCGTCTCGTCCCTCCTCCTCCTCTTTCTCCTTCTCCTCCTCCTCCTCCGTCTCCTCCTCCTCCTCCTCCCCCCCCAAGGCGTGCTAGCAGACGCCTGGAGCTTTGTCTGCGTTTTATGCGTGGGTGCACCCGGCGAGATAATGCTCGCAGGCGACACGGGGCAGAGGGCAGCCTCGTCGCGGAGATAAGGCGAACTGCTTTGAGGAAGGGCGCGGGGGGGGGGGGGGACAGGTCGAAGATGCCCTGCTGTTCGGGGACGCGCTGGAGGTAAATGTCGCGAGGGATGATGTGGGTGTGACTCGACGTCTCGACTGCTGTCAATACACAGGTCGGGTGTGAACGAGAGTGCTGGAGACAGAATTTTTCGTGGAGAACTCTGCAGGTGAACATTTGAAGAAACATTATGCAAGGCTGAACTGACGGATTCCTTTTACGTAATACTTCACGAAACTAGTTTCTCCCTTAATATGCTGGAAGACATGACTATGAGCTGACTTCACTACAAATTACGCGGAATTACCTCTAATTTCAGGAGGGGCTTTAGTTCAGAAGGGCCGTGTATGTAGGTACGCACTGTGTATGGGAGAGAGACACCACAATTATACAGACGGTCGCAACTCCGGCAGACATACAGTAAACAATCTTAATTTATCGCGGCCTACAGCGATAACACAATTAACATTAAGTCCAATCAAAAGGTTTTAATTGCACCGCAAACATGAATCAAGTACCGTATCGCATAAATGAAAATTGTGTTTATCTGGCAGCGGTGACGATGTTCAAAAACCTCTCAGATCTGAAGGAAAAGAGGTACAACATTTTGGCGAAATGTAGATACATATTACATGCACCACTGCCAATGCACAAGGGAATAGAAATTTGGGGTAAAGTCAGATCTTTCACGCTCATGATAAGTCATTTTACTGCATTGTATGAAACAATGTAGATATTATCAATAAAAACGTGACTAGAATTTACGGAAAATGTGAATTTCGAAAAATGTTTCCGAACGATATTTCAATATAGTGTTTTGAGACATTGTTTCTGACAATATTCAGATAGTTTTGATAAAAATAGTTGCTTACAATTTAACAATAATTATCAGTGTGTTCTCCGTTTATAGCTGAGTCATTGTTGCAATATTAATTTAGACATTTTAGTTTTATAACGTAGTTTAAGCGTTTCAGTGAAGGGGGAGGGAGAGCAGAAATATCGATAGCCAAAAACTTTCCAAATAAGTAAGTAATATTACAGTATTAGAAGACTTACATATAGTTTCAGAAAGCCGTCCCTCTGCACTTGCACTGCTGTTTCTCCTGAATAGTGGTTTTTAAGGAATTGGTCTTGATATGGCACTATTTTGTAATTTAAATTAAATGATTATTTATTCATCAGCATATCTCTAGATGTTTAATTCTATTAATTCTGCTTTCACATATTTTCAGGCAAAGATATTTACTCTCATTTAGGCCATTACTGGAATGGAATTTCACAAATGGTGTTGTATGATTGAAATACGATATATTGAGATTCAATGCATGTTACTATGGCTTATATATGAAACATGTTTATTACAAACATTGTGCATTACGAAAATAGAATGCACAAATGAACACACTCCCTAATATGAGAACATCAGGCTAATAAAACGTCAGAGATGAAATGTAAACACGTTTTATGAATTCAGTGTGCATTATAATTTACCTTCATTGAAATATTACTTTTGATGTTGATATTTTTTATAATTGGTTTGTATTTCACTGCTGACGCTTTTGCTTTTTGAATTGACTCCGCCATATGGCCTCCCTCATAAAGTACACCGTTGAATGCTATAGTAAAGTATACCGTTTATCCAGAAACGGAAGTACTTTTTCTGTTTATATTTGCTATACTTTTGTTTGCGGATTTTTACTTTCTCATACACGTACGTATTTATACATCTTGTTCCAATATGAAGTTAATCACTTGCTCTAACCGGTTGAAAATCAAAGTCAACGATTTATGTGTCGTTGATACGAAACATTTATTTACGGCAAAACGTCCGTCTGTCTGTCCATCTGTGAACAACACAAGCGCATAAACTATTTGTAACATTTTTTTCCAAAATGAAGATTCCACAACCGATCTGACTCGACTCAAAGTTCTGCGATTTTAAAAAAGATTCTTTAAATTTTGGGGATAACATGAAGCCACTGGACATTTTCAAAATTTTCTCAACATTGGCTCCACATGTCTTCTTTAAATCTCTATTAAGAATAGAGTAAACTCACTTATAAAGATGACATAAGTCCGATTTTCACTGTTAAGTGTTCAAATTTCGTTAATTACGAAGGTTGGAATATTTTTCGGCGTCTTCCTACAACTACCGTATTGAAGTTAGAAATTTTTTCTAATTGAAATTTGTTCTCCAAAATTAGTTCACTCACTGTCATTAGGAAATTTTTTAAAATATTAGTATTTTTCGAGCAATTTTGAGTGAAGTAGTACAATATTTAAAATAACAAAAACCAGAATTTCTCCAAAACGGCTTCATATTTTTTCTTTAAACTTTTAGTAGGGTTAGCGCTAAATACACCGTAGAAGATGACATAAATTTCAGTTCGCTGTATTCTTCTGTTTTTTGTTTGTTCGTAGTTTTCCTTCAGAAAATACACAAATGTATTTTTTTGATATTTCTCCCGCATCGTTAATATTTACATTACCGGCAATTAGAATACGTTATTGTATTTTTGAGTACAAGTGCTTCAAATGGTGTGTTACAAAATTTCTCGAAAACTCGAAAATTTTCTGTGAAATTGAGGTCGAAATTCCGCCTTTTCAGAAACGCTCGAAAGCCATTTTCTGAAAAACTGCCCCAAAATGTTCAACGAAAATTTTCATGTAGGACGAGGTTCTACTTTTCTATAATATTTTTGCCAAGGTTTCGGGTCTACCATTAGGGGAAGGAAGAAATGATAAAATGTGAAAAAAAAGTCGTTTGGGCGGCGATAGATGGCAGCTGGGATAAGGGTGGGGCAGAACCGAATAGCTAACCCAGACCAAAGAGTTTAGAGAACTAACTAATATTTATTTATTTTTTTATTTATTTTACGTCAAAAACAGTTGAAACTGCGTATGACGTGCTATGGGGAGAAGTGAATTCTGTGCACATTTTCAAAATTCTGTGATCCCTACGCTGAGTCATATACTACATAAATTTTGAAAATTAAAAAAAAGCTCTTATGTAATAAAATCTATTTTCAAGGATAAATAAGCAATAAATTTTGATCTCTTATCCATGATGTCCTTCGTCAAGGAATAATACTTCCTGCCGCAACAACATGGAAACGATAATTTGAATAACTATATTTCCCAATGAATTCTAGAAGACGTGCACAGATAATGAAGTTACATTTATGACCAATTGCAAAACAAGGGGCCATCTCATCATTTGCTCGATGGATCAGGGAAACTGGACGAAAAACCTGATCGAGATGGGGAAGAATACGAGAAAGTCTGCACCATACTGTATCACCACTAGGGACAATTGTGGCACCTTCAGAGATACCACTTTTAAGGGACGTCTTCTTTCAAGAATATTTGTCTTGAAGCCCGAGAATTCTTTCCCAATACGAAAAATCCTCCTCTTATTTGATAGTCATCTCATCCACGTTTCCCCTCCCACGACCTCAGCGCATTCCCGTCTCTTCCTCTCCCTCGAGACCGAAGACTCGTTAAACTTTGCTATCTGGTGGAGTGGCGCGGCTAAGTGGGGATCTTTTAGCGAAATGCGGAGTAAAAGTTGCTCTCGTAAGTTACTCTGCTACTTTGCGATGCAATTACACGACTTAAAAATGCGTCTTGACATTCTGAACAAACGAAATCAACATAGCCGAGTGTGGTTCATTATCATCGCATTACGCTAATAGATTCTTCAGCGTCAGCCATCACACCGTTGCATTACAAAGAGCATTCTCCCTCACGATCATGTGTTTGCCTGTTGCCTTTGTTTTCGATAACAAGATATCTTGCTGCCACCTGACATTGTGTGACACGACTGTTGAAGCGGGGAGTTGGATGATCGTTTTTCTCCTTTCTGGAAGTGGAAACTATTTCGATCTCGTGCGAAAGAATGCTTTAGAATTCGTGTTTTTGTCAGTTCAAGAGTTTGAATGTCGTCAGATATGAAATTCAAATGAGTCTGGCTGCAAAAGTGCTGTTGGAACAGTCAAAAAAGTTTGTGCAGCATTGCACATAAAACTCAGAGATTATATTACACTATTGTGAATACACAGATGTTTGACGAAAAAGTCCTACAAACTTGTACAGTAAAATATTTATTCGTTTTTTTGTACTTTCTTTTAAACTTAAAACGATGGGATGCGTGGCATTCTGGAAACTGTCCTCGCACGTCGCCATAATTGAGAACTCTGGGTCCTATATTTAACTCCTTAGTTCGCGGAATGAATGAATTAAAAAAGCTTAGTTGATAGAACGTTGAAGGCTAGTGATTCTCCCACAGTAAATATACACCCACGTTGCCTAGAAATATCACTGAAAGGAAAGAAAATAGATTTTTGTAAGGAAAACACAGCCACATAAAAAATAACAATTTATTTACTGAAAACTAACTTGCAACCACAAATAATACAATAAAGTCGAATGACATACATAAATCCATAAATTAAACGTAAAAACTAAGACTGTTTACAGAACCAATTCCAACTACACTATAAAAAATTCTTCCAGTGACTATGACCGGCATTTCCGCAACACTACTGTAATTACTTTTTTTTTATTTTCTCACATGCGTCTTAACGTTGTATAGAGGAAGTATTATAATGCTGCTGCAAAAGAAACTTCGATTTGTTTATAGTTAAATTCGAATTGTGAGGAATGACCCTGACATCGAGAAAATGGATATATCTCGTTTCAACGTAGTAAATTGCTGCCTCTAACACGGTGTATTGTCTGAATCCTCGTTTTGTGAGTCCTTGTTACCGAAAAATTGGCTGACGGCCAAAAATCTGACCGCCCACCTGTGTGCCTCACTAGACCCGAAAGCTTTCAGACTATTTTTCCAAACTTGATATTTCCCAATCGATGTGGCCATCGATTGAACTTCTAAAAACCGAAAACCTGACCGGGCCCAAGAGAAAAAGGAAACTAACTAGAACCAGAATTTACCATTCTGTTGCATCACTAGTTCATTTTTCTTGCGGTGTATGTAGTGTAGAAGAAAAATTCTCGAACTTATCTAAAAATTCGAGGCCGAGCTTCATGTGGTAAAATTCGGTTTGTGGGCCCCTCAGACCAGTAGATTGGTTTTGACTTATTACATGAAATTCGTTCCAATGTTCGTGTTTTGGGGACTGTCATACGTTCATCGTGTGTTCTACTGCAATTGTTTTCCAGCATTGCAAGAGATAAATGCAAACCCTAATAACTGTTATTATCAGTATTTATTGCGCTTAGCAAGTTCAAAACTGCTTTCAACTTTCTTTCTAAATTGCTAATTAAGCTCTTCTTGTAAAAACGAATTATGAATATTTTGATAGCTGATTGCTTCCCGATGTCATTACCCGACCATCTCGGGCTACCAGCCACCCTCGAAGTGTGTCGGAAGCGGGCGCCATTAATTAGTGCGTCTTGCTGCTGCAAGCCCGGGGAAGCCGGGCGAGCAGACCGACGAAGTTGAAGCGTTAGTTCGTGGAAAGACCACAAGCTTCGCTGTCGGCGCTCGGCACTTCCTACTCTGTCCGCCGGACAATGCAGAAATCACATCCGCCTCGGCGACCACCAGCCCGTCCGCCCGCCCGTCCGCCCGTCCGCTCGGCTCCCTCGCCGCCCCCAAAACCATCTAGCAACATGGCGTTCATCAGAGAGGATTAAAGCCCCCGCATACACATCCTGAATAGAGATTGATTTAAGTCGTCCTATTATGGGCTATTCATGGGCTTTTCATAACGGCCCGCGTCCCTCTTGAGAGTTGAGCTGCGTTTGTTTAACAGGCTGAATAGCGCGTGGTTTATTTTGAGTTGTGTGCGACCCATTACGCAGTTCAAATGTGTTTTTTTTTACTCTGAAGCTTCAAACCACGTCGTGATGAAATGCTTTTGAAGCCGCAAGTACAAAAATTGACCCGGAATCATCAACGTTGATTTTGTGGAGTCAGGCATTCTCCGCACTACATAAGACTACTTGACTGCTCCTGAATGCATTGGTCGTTTCCACTTACGTTAATTTGCACCGGTTACGTTGGCGTAAAATTCATAATTGCTGCAGAGATAGTGAGTTGTTTTTGTTGTTGTTGTTGTTGTTGTTGTTGTTGTTGTTGTTGTTTTTGTTGATGTTTGAAACTCCGGTGCTGACTTCATTTGATAAAATGAAATATAGAGTAGTATTTAAAATGTTGATGGAAAAACATTTAAAGTTAAGTTACAAATCTGATACGTATGCAAATCTGATCAATTCTTCAGTTCTTGAAATATTCCAAAATATTTTTCGAGCTCTTAGGCAGTGACCGATGATTGCACTTCCACAACAAATGCTATTACAATTCTAGAATAAATATTTAAAAACATCAACCAGTGCATTTAATTTTTGAGAATTGCAACAATTTTTAAATCATGTTATGGTTTACAACCTGCGAAGATGAAGAAATTTTCGATCCTTATTCCGTCAACCGAAAAGCATCGAACTCTTAAATTTCCTTTTTGCTGGAAGGTTTTCATTTTGCCCGTCTTTCCTAAGTCGCTCTTTGATATTCACAGATCCGAATGCAGACTATCTCTGTAAGAGTTAATCTGCCTTTGGCGCAAGAAATCTTTAATTACTTTTCTGTTGTCTTTTCATCTATGTTTGCTGCGCATCGCCGTGGCAGGCGCGCGACCGCAAGATCTAAAGCGGATGAAGAAGGCTGCCTCTTCGTCGGGCGCACAGGCTGGCTGAAAATAAACCTGAAGTAACAAGGGAGCTTCCTCGTCGCATATTACCTGCTCTAATCTTTTGTTCAGTTTTGAATTATGAAGGATTGCGGAAACGCTCAGTTCTTTTCGTGAAATTTAGATACTTGTTTTAAAGTTCACGACTTGCACATAATTCACATACATCATGATTGCTTGAGCTGCGTTTCAGCGAATATTCTTTTGAATCGGAATATAATTAAATATATCTACAATGTAGTATATAAGAATATGATTGGAGTAAAATACGGCGTTGAATTCAAACAATGATGTCTATAGTATAAACGTACTGTTTTTCTCAAGAACCTTTTTTCTCAAGATATTCATATTAAATTTTAAGGATGATTATATTTTCCTTGAGAAGAAAGAGGACGAGAACAATTTGATAATTCAGTCATACAGTCAATAGAGTAAATTATTAGATTATTATGTTTTTGATTGATTTTTTTGCGTGTTTTCGGGCGCGTCAACTGCTTTGGTCATTAGTCCCGTAAGTGTAGTGCATGCATTTTCTCGGGAGATGGCGGTGATCTTCCCCCGCAGGATGGCGAGATTCGGCGCCCACCTACCGTCGGCTAGCGGGGTTTTCCCCTAACTCTCCCACCAGCGGGGTATCGTCCCTGCCGGGACAAGCTCTAAGCTCCTGACCGGTCTCCCGGAATATGTGGTAGTGTAGTGCATGTTAGTGTAAGTGTGTGTGTATAAGGGGAGAGGATAGGACCAGGAAGAGGAAGGAAGGATCGCACGCGGTCCGTGGCCCGTTTGGTAGGGCACTGCTCCGGCATTCACCTGGTGTTGATCTGAGAAACCACTGAAAACTACAGATCAGAGCAGCCGGCCGCCGGAATTCTCCTCCAGACAGCGACTTAATTCGACCTAGCGGAAAAGCTAGCCTAGTCGAAAATCCTGCCGCCGTCAGGACTCGAACCTAGGACCTCCCGGTCAGACATCAGTTGATGCACTGAGCTACCGCTCCCCGTTAAATTATTACGTTTGAACTATTTTTTACTGTTTTATTATTATTTAATAATAATAAAATTTATTATTATTTAGTTTTAGTAGTAGGACATGGATCACGGGATCGGTCAATTAATGAAATACATTAGTTTGCCAACGTTTCAGCATGATTATTTAGTTTCGGCAGTGATTATTTAGTTTTATTATTATGTAATAAGGAATAATAAAAAACAAATTCACGTATGCAAGATATATTTCCGGTGCGTTGGTGGTGTGGCCATGACTAACCGACCCGTCCCCTTTATTCGCGAGGGCCGAAGCGCATGTCCCGCCGAGGGCGCAGGCTGCGCGGCGTCTGCGAGAGCACCGCGCGTGTGACGTAGTGGGGCTGGGCGACCCGGCGACCGGCGGGCCGCAGCTCACGGCCCGGCGCCGCCACCCGCCGCGATAACCCGCCGCTCCCGGCCCGCGCACATATTGCATATTAATGAAGCGCCTCCACCTCCACCTCCGCCTCCACTCGCACGTCCCGGCTGCGATATCTCTTCGCTTCTACAGCATCGGTGCTAGCAGATTTTCCACACTAGCTGTGTAACTAGGTTACATTCAGCCGCCGTCTGGAGGAGAATTCTAGCGGTCGGCTGCTCTGATCGGTAGTTTTCCGTGGTTTCTCCGATCAACACCAGGCGAATGCCAGAGCAGAACCCTACCGAACTGGGGCCACGGACCGCGCGCGATCTGTCCTTTCTCTTCTTTGTCCTATCCTCTCCCCTTACACACACAGTTACACTAACATGCACTACACTACCACATATTCCGGGAAACCGGTGAGGAGCTTAGAGTTTGACTCGGCTGGGGCGGTGCCCCGTTGGTGGGAGAGTCCTGGTTAGGGGAAAACCCCACTAACCGACGGTAGGTCGGCGCCGGATCTCGCCATTCAGCGGGGGAAGATCACCGCCATCTCCCGAGAAAAACGTGCACTTACGGGACTAATGACCAAAGCAGTTGACGTGCCCGGAAACACGAAAAAATCAATCAATGAATGAATCTAACGGCCGGTTGCTGTGATCCGTGGTTTTCCGTGGTTGTTTCTCTAATCCATGCCAGGTGAATGTCGGAGTAGCACTGTACCGTAGACTGCTTTTTCTTTTCTCACTCTTTTTCCCTCCTGTCTTGTACACTTACACGCACTCACTCACTACCAGACATATCGGAAAAGCAGTCGCGAGCTTTCAATGCATATCTCGGCTGAGGTGGTGCCCCGGTGGGGGAGATGTCTAGATGGAGAAACCAGCTACCCGAGGTCTAGGTAGCTGTAGGAACTCATGTTCCAGTGGAGAAGGAACTCTGCCGCAGCCGCCTGGGGAATAACATACACTACCCTTACGAGACAAGAGATATCAGTTGATGACGCCCAGAATCAATACTCACTCTCTCACGCACTCCACCCCAACTGGGCGTCGCGACGCCCAGTTGACAACGCGACGCGTCGCGTCATTGTGCACCAGTGAGTGCGACACGGCCTCATCGCCGCGCAGTTCCGTTGCTGTACCTGCTTCTGCTCTTGTTGCGTCGTACTGCTGGCGTTGCGTGCCGTCCTGCACTTCTGGTGGTTACTATCGGTGCCGACCTTGTTTCTTTTGTTTTTGCTTTAGAACTGCCTTCTTTGTAATTTAAATTGTTTGAAGCATTCCCTACCCCCACAGAGAATCAAAACCGAGCCTCTTGACTTAAATACAGTTTTTTAGTACCCTTGTTAATTTCTTCTTTTGCCCATATCCATTTCTGTGCCTGCCTGTCTGTCTGGCTGGCTCTCTCTGCCTCTGTCTCTCTCCTGGTCTGTCTTAATTTTCTTTTCGTCGCTAGCCTTTCTGATCGCTTTTCCAGTCCACCAGACGCCAGAAATTCCACTTGCTTCCCTTTCTTTTCAGTCGCCGCCATCCTTTGCCTACATCACAGAGTTTCGAGACAGTAAATTATGGCTTCATCGACAGTGCCACTCTTCCGCCGCTGCCCTCCCCGCTAATCGCCATCCCTTCCCCGTCGCCCCTGGAGAAACCACCGTCCGGTGCAATAGGATTCCTTTCCTCCTCCGCGTGCCTGCTTCCTCCGTCTCGTCCGGTGTCGCCCTCCCACTGGCCGAGCGCGTCGTCGCCGGCACGGCCACTTATCTTGGGCGCCGGGGTAATCTAGCGCGGCCGGGCCCGCGCGCGCAAACTTTGCCTGATTGTTTGCGGTGGCCTCGGCCGGCCGCCGTGAGGGCGGCTGCTGGCCCAGGGCTTCACCCTGCGCTGTTCCTCATCCTTCCTCCCCCCCTCTCCCTCCCTCTCCCTCTCCCTCTCTCCCCCTCTCCCTCTCTGCCATCCACTCCTGGCGAACCACACCTCGCGGGCTAGCCTCGCCCCGCCACGCCCCGCCCCTCCCCGCCCCGCCCCGCCCCGCCCCGCCCCGGTCCAGCCCCGCCCCGCCTCGCCCCGCCCCGGTCCAGCCCCGCCCAGCCCAGCCCAGCCCAGCCCCGCCCAGCCCAGCCCCGCCCAGCCCCGACCCGACCTCGCCTCGCCCTGCCCCGCCCCACCCCGTCCCACTCCACCCCCCGCCCTGCGTGCCACATTAACTAATGCAATTACCAGGCTATTATAGGGTCCGCTAAAGCATTTGTGCAATGTGAACCTAATTATTATTGTTATTATTATAAAGCGCCGCCTCAAGGAGTTCCTCCCCTCCATTTGGCCGTAGCCCCGGAGCTGATGCCGGCGGCCGAGGGAGGTGACGTTGTGTGTCTAGTCGCTGCAGGTTATCACGAGCTCATTGCCGTGATTTATGCACTGTGCTCTCAACATTTGGCTGCATCACAGTGCTCTGTTGACCCTCAAAGCACGTTTTTCATTCGCTAGAACAAGCAGGGAATTTTATAAATGTATATCAGATCGGGAACAACGTTTGACAGGGAGTAATGTGATTCATGTCCGAAATCAGGTATATATTTTCATGTCCTTAAAAAGTGAGTAATTGTATTATTGTTGTCCTCGTGTGTGAAATAGGAAACGCACATCAATCTCACTTTCAAAGTATATCGACGGCAGACACGTTCAAATTTCTATTCCGCCCGTTTATTCTCATTCGCCTCTGTCACGAGCAACGAAGATGAATTTGCGGATGTCTGTCTTTCAACAAGATATAAATCAGCAGCTATTAGGGGCACGTTCAGCTGTGTCTGCGTCGTTTCACGGAATCCGACGAATGGAAGTTCTCTTAACGACCTCCACTGCCACTGCAGTCTATTTTAACTCCCCACCCGCGAGCTTCAAAATGGCAGTCGTCACATTAAGCGGGGTGCCAACACTACACCGACGGCGCTAGTGATGGCGGCCTGGCTTTTGAGCTGCCCGAAACCAGACGGCAATGGGTGAAAGCTGCCTCTGGACCTACTTCCTCCGTGTGTCCTGTATGCCATTTCAGAATTTTCTCTCTCTTCCTTTCTGGCGATTTTGCTTTATGCTCTCGTTGCACTGGCGTTTTCATGGCTACGACAACATACTGTACGTTTCATATCTCTAATTGAGAAGTTTTGATGTAAATAAGTATCTACTCGTTATTTTTCTTCACATTTACTGCAATGCCTACCCGCCAGCATTCATCGTTCTCAACCAGTTTTCATGTATTCTTTCTCCCTTCCTCCATCAGTATAACCTGTATTGATTGTATTATTTTGTTCCACGATTACAAGGAAGTGTCATTTACTACACCCAACAAGCAAATAGTCCCCTTGTATGTATATACTCATACAACACCGTACTCAGCGCTAGTCTCAGATTGTTCTCTGAAACGTTTCTACTTTGACGTAACTTTACCTCATCTGTTTTCAGAATTTTAATGTTTCAGATGCTAGTGCATGATTTTTCAAAAGTCGGGATCGAATTTGTATTTTCCGTTCTTAAAAAATATCATTCATTGCAATCTTAAAAAATCCTCCTTCACTTTCATAAATACGCAAGTGAACGAGTTGTTTGGATAATTAACGGGTTCATAGGACTCTATTAATAAAAATTATATTTCTGTCAACTACTACCCTTTTCCATAGAGTGAATTCTTCTCTTCTCTTTTTCCAGTTACACACAACCTAGACTGTTGCCCGTTTCACTGACCGCCCACCGGGTTTCTGAGCGCCCGCCCTCTCCTCCGCCCCGTGTGTGTGTCAGTCCACCCCATTGGCGCCGCCCTCTGCTCCTGTTCCTCGCGACTGGCCCCGCGCGGGCTCCGCTAATTGTTTTCTGCAACCGACGCGAGAGGCCCTGCTGACAGTTAGCGGAAAAGCAATTCGCGCCGTGTTTTGCTTGTTGCGCGCCCACTCCAGAACGATCTTCTGGGCCGCGCCGGTCATTAGTCGCTGGCGGTGGGGGGCGGCCGCTGGTTGGTGGAGAGCGCCACGCAAGTCAACGTTTGTGTCAGAAAATTAAACACGGCGATGACCCTGGCCCTTTAGTGCAGGGTCATTTGGCCCCGTGCGGAGCGCCCCCCCCTCCCCCGCCCCGCCCCGCCCCCGCCCCGCCCCCACCCCGCCCCCGCCCCGCCCCCGCCCCGCACCCGCACCCGCCCCGCACCCGCCCCACCTCCGCCACGCCCCCGCCACGCCCCCGCCACGCCTCTGCCCCCCCCTCCGCCCCGCCCCCGGCCCGCCCCCGCCCCGCCCCCCTTGGCCCTTCTGCTTCGCCACACCTGGGAGGGTTTGCCACTCTGCTCGCTTCAGTTCGCCAGTTAACGCCAAGGCGCGCTGGCCCGGACGGGAGCCTTTGTTTAGGGCGGCCGTCCCAATTTGACGGGTCACGAGCTGGCGATTGCTGCGAGTTTGCCCCGCTCTACCTGTGCCATCTGAGGATGAACAATGGGATGAAGTATAAGTCATACCAGATGGGAAAACCTGGGAGCGAAAAAAGGAAAAATTGTTTCGTTTCTGAACGTCTTATTCACATGACATAGTAAACAAACTAAGTTACAATGTTATCTAAAGTAGCAAATTAGAAATAAAATATTTCTCTTTTATCTTGCAAATCTAAAAGATTTACTTTCTGTTCAGTTCAGTTTATATGCGTTTAATTGTTATTCCGTCAAGCAAAAATGATTTAATGGATAAGTATTTGTAAGAAATTCATTGAATTTTCTCAAAGAGAAAAAATCTCCTTATCAATTTACGTTGATATTTGTTTTACTTACTAATTTCAATCTAAGTCAGGGAATTTTGCTGGTAGGTTTTCTTGTCAACATTCATATATAATTTCAAACCCATTCACTGAAGGAGGCATAATTAGATGAAACTCTAGACCTTTTATTCTTAAAGAAATTCAATTTGCCTTCAAGTGGGTCTACAAATCACCTGAGAAACCATTTGAGACTTCCAAAGACAACACAAGAAATCCGATAATTGTCCTCCCCCGTGTTTTCATTTGTGCGCCTCCTAATTGAGTTCCTTTACTCGCGAAAGAATCATTCCGAGACAATCAGATTGAACTCGTTCCATTTAAGGTGCATTAGCAGTTTCCATTTCCTCCACCGCCGCCGTCGCCGCCGCCGCCGCCGCCGCCGCCACCCCCGCGCCGCGTGGACGCCTCGAGGCCGGCCTGCAAACGTAGTTAGGGGCGATCGGCTGCTGCCTGTCGGACAGTTAATTACATGAAGGTGGGGCGGAAGGGGTCGCTGCCGTCGTCCCCGCTCCCACCCACCTCGCCGTGCGGGGCTCTTCCACACCTGCGCTCGTGACTTTCCCTCTGCGTCGGAAGCGGGAGCGGTAGCTCAGTGCATCAGCTGATGTGCCTCTCACCGGGAAGTCCTGACGGCGGCAGGATTTTCGACACTAGCTTTACAGCTAGGTCGAATTCAGACGCTGTCTGGGGAAGTATTCTAGCGGCCGGCTGCTCGGATCGGTAGTTTTCCGTGGTTTCTCCGATCAACACCAGGCGAATGCCGGAGCAGTACCCTACCAAACGGGCCACGGACCGCGCGCGATCTGTCCTTCCTCTTCCTTGTCCTATCCTCTTCCCTTATACACACACACACACACACACACACACATGCACTACACTAACACATATTCCGGGAGACCGGTCGGGAGCATAGAGCATGTCCCGGCTGGGGCGGTGCCCCGCTGGTGGGAGAGTCTTGGTTAGGGGAAACCCCACTAGCTGACGGTAGGTCAGAGCCGGATCTCGCCATCCAGCGGCGGAAGATCACCGCCATCTCCCAGAAAAAACATGCGCTACACTAACGGGACTAATGACCAAAGCAGTTGACGCGCCCGGATACACGAAAAAATCAATCAATCAATCAATCAATCAAAAAAACCCTCTGCGTCGGCTGCACACGTCACGTTGCCTCTGTGAAGAACTTAACAGAAATCACGGCGCCACTCAACCGTGATTGAAGACAGCTCGTCATGGAAAGATAAAGAGGGAATCGACCGCAAATGGTAGTAATTTCATCACAACATATTTACGACTCGTGAATCATCAAAGTCTAATTAGGAAAACCTTTTTCCAAAAAATACCGTATTAATACAAAGTCGTTACACTTATGTTTAACATTCTTAATTTAAATTCATGAATTTCCCGTTCTTCCATAGAATAAAATACTTATGGTTTTGGATGGTTATTAGTTTTGATTGCGTAGTAATTACATAGCATTCTCTACTCTCTTCAGTATCATTTATATTACTATTTTTGACATGTATTTGAAAAAACAACAACAAAAAACGCTAGTATTAAAGTTTTGAGTATTTCTGGATAATGTGTAATGTATTGAGTATTTCTGGATTTCAGGTATAATGTTTTCAGTATTTTCTTAAGCCTAGATATTTCGCCATTCCTTATAAGAAAAATATCCACACCGAAGGACGGTAGAGTGGAAATAAATATTTAGAAATGAAAAGAGAGCATATCTATTTGTTAGTGGTATTATTTATTTCTTAGCGGGATTGTATACGAAGTCAATTGCTGTTGCTTCCAAAGGCCGTGGAGCAAGACGTCGTATCTTCCCCTCAGGGCGCTGGGCACCTCGTAACCTCACGCGCCATTACCTCCCGAGCTCCCACGACGCGTCAACTTTCCGTAGGCCTGTTTAGCCCTGGAGCGAGCCACTCGAGCTTTATTTGACGTTAACGAGATACAGCTGTCGCCGTCCAGAGCGCGTCCGTCCGTCGCTTTTAATCGCGATAGCGGTCGCCCGGAAGTTCGCGAGCCCCAGCGCACTCTCGGGCAGGAGCAGCCGCCCCCGCCGCCGCCCCCGCCGCCGCCCCCGCCGCCGCCCCCGCCGCCGCCGCCGCCGCCGCGCGTCGGGAAGTTGCCTAGCCCCCGCGATAAAGCGCAGGCCCAGCGGTGGCCCTGCGGGGTGGGGACGCGTCAAACGGAGCGCCGTCGCGGGGACAGGAGCCGCAGCGGAGGGACAAGTCGAAGAGACCGCGGGCCGCTCACAGTGGGCCAAATCGACAACGAGGGCGCTCGTGGCATGGGAATGCCCTTTTAAAGCAATTGAAAAGCTTATTTACAATGTGACGTATTTCCCTTACCGTTTGTTTTGTAGTTTTACCGATCCACATATTTGTTTAGGTGCTTCTTTATCATGCTTCTCTTCCTGAGAAATTGCATTTTTCAAAATGAGCTCTTAAATTATTTCTTCCAACTAAAAAGTAGAATAGATTGAGAAATTATTTACAAAGTGACGTATTTCCGTTACGGATTCTTTTGTAGTTTTACTGATCCACTTATTGTTTAGGTGCTTCTCTATCACGCTGCCAAGTATTGAGTTTACAACTGACCTTTAGTAGAAAGTAGATTAGAATGAGAAAGAAATAAAAATCATACTTCTCCCATTCAGTTCAAACACTGAAACTGTCTCAGCTGAAATGAGACCGTTTTGGGGATAAGCATTTCATTAGTTGCTGTTTTTTGAGACATTTATACCATAGAGTTAAGGGGTAATTCAGTTGCCTCATTAATTGAGTAGTGACACATTTGCAAAACATTGACGTACAAAGTAGTATATTTTAAAATCTAGATTTTGTTTTTCTGTCAGTTTTCTACCAAAGGTTTTTTTTCATTAACAGTTTTAACTTTTCTGCTTACTTTCAAGGTTGTTTTTCAAAATTAGAAATATCCGAACATGACTGAAATTAATATTTTTTTTCTTATTCAAGAAGAAAAAAAATATTGCTGCATTAAATTTGCTTGGTCTATTTTTGAAGTGTGGCAAATACGTTTATTTAGAATTGCAATTTTTATTTTACGCTTCGTCGTTTTATAATTTCATAAACGCTAATAATTGCAGAATTGCAATTAAAGACGTTCTTATCTCATATTTTACAGCTTCACCTTGCAAACTTTGATCTCCTTTTATCCTTGATTGAATATTTGGGAGTGAAGGGGTGCTTGCTTGGTTGGGGCCCCTCCTGGCCTCTTCTGACCCAGTGTGCGTGGCGGCGGAGCGACAAGTTGCAGGAGGGGGTGGGGCGGTGACTCGGCTCTTCGTTTTCCGATGGGTCGCGGAAGCCAAAGTGGGAGCGTACGCGTTCACTGGAGAGCCCGGAAGCCTCCGCCTTGAGTTGTGGAGCGCCCTGTCCCTGGGCCTCCTCCGCCCCCCCCCCCTTTGGCCAATCCCAGCTGGAGACCCCCCGCTGCATTTGCCTACCATTCCGCCCTTCGCTCGACCATGTTGCAACTCTTCGCTGCTGCAGTGGCATCAGCGATCTCTTGCCTTGTTAAATGTGGCTGCTATTGATATCCAATTCATGGATATGATTACGGAGAAGCACTCTTTGGTGCTCTCTCCCATCGCCGGACATGTTTTCAGGCTCTCTTCACCCTGAAATTGTATAACGATATCTATTTCACCATAACATCACACAAGCGTATTGACGGCGACTTTACTATTCTCCTAAAGACGGCTCCACACATTTGGTATTCGCCGAGCAGAGAGCTAGTGCTCGCAAATCCCGAGCAGCTGACGTGTTCGGCGAATGTTGGCTCCCTTTGATGTGTCCAAGAGACCGACACGCGGTGGGTAGGGCGAACCCTGAATGTTCGTCACTCGCCAAATAGCAAGCAACTCTTCCACACTACTCGGGATGCGGCGAGCAGTTGCTCGATGTTCGCCGAATAACGAATGTGTGGAGCCGCCTTAACGCTGTTTTCCTCACCAACGCATTCTTTACGGTTCTTGACCGCGTCTAAGCAGATATACTAATCACCATCCTTGGTACCATCAAATACTCATCTCCTGCAGTCACCTCTCCCCCAGCCTGGCTTGCCACAAGCGCCCTGTCGCCTTCGTCAGCGCCCGCTAACACCGCTGCAGGAGCCGCTTCCTGTCTGAGCTCTGATAAGAAACTTTGTTGTCGGCGGAGGGGCGGGGCGGGGCGGGGCCTGGGGTTTCCGCGCTCGAAGGCTCGCCGCACAGCCGCCCTCTCCGTCGCCGCCCGCGCCCGCGCCTACACAAAAGACTTCAAACGTGGGCGAGGAGGCTGTCTTCCCCCGGGTCGCGCGCGCCTGAAGTTTGCCCGCCGCGCCGTTGCGGCAGCGGCAGCCGGCGGGGGGCGGGCGCTCCCACGCCGCCCGGGGCCACTCGGCGCCCAGCCCCTCCCGCCCTGCCCCGCCCCGCCCTGCCCGTTTCCCCGCCAGCCTCCCCTGTCTGCCCGCGTACCCGCCTGCCCCCCCGCCAACCTCCACTCACCACGTCTGTCCAACACATTGCGTCCTGCCCGCGTCACCTATTCCGCCAACCTGGCCTTGCCCCGCCCCACCCCACCCCGTCCCGTCCCGTGCCGCCCCGTCCCGCCCCTCCCCTCCCCGCCCCGTCCCGTCCCGTCCCGCCCCGCCTCAACAACCTCCCGTCCACCCTTGTCCGTCCTGCCCCGTCCTGCCCCGCCCTGCCCCGCCCCTGCGCCCCCGCCCCAGCCCCGCCCCTCCGCCCCGTCCCGCCCCGTCCTGCCCCGTCCTGCCCCGTCCTGCCCCGTCCCCGTCCCGTCCCTCCCCGCCCAGCCCCGCCGCTGCAGCGCTGCGTACGCGCGCGGCCCTTGAAGCCACTGCGCCGCCGGGGGGGGGGGTGGCAGGCTAAGGATTAGCCCCGCGGGTGGAGGTGGAGGGAGAGCTCATACCGCACAGGCTGCTCTTGCACGCATTCACCGCCTCTTGCTACTCCTCACAGAAAAAAAATTAAAAGAGAGAGGTCGGGGTGGGAGAGGGGAACAGGCATGACATTGTTGCGCTGATCAGTGGGAGATAGTAGTACTTAATCGTTTGATTTTGGTTTTTGTTTTGTTTTCGTCTACAGGTGATATAATGCCCCTTGCTTCACTTCTTGTTAGCTGTATCACGTACTCGAGAACCCTCTAGGTACAATGAATGCCACTGCACGATTGAAAAGAAATGATTACGATCGCACATGTACACTTTTGATTCTTACTTTCGTAAAAAATGTATAACAATATTGAAATTCAAAAGTATTACAAAATCTTCTAACAAAACTTTCTAATTTTTCTTTTACTAACTGGTCAAGTTATATGTATATACATACATGCATACGTCCAAGGGCCATCCTCCGTAACTGTGAGGGTACAGGCGTAATTTCAGGAATCTGTGTTCTGGACTAGGACAAAGAAACCAACATCAATATTAATGTTCAGAATAAAAGATTTTCATAGGAGACACTTCACGTATTCAAGTAAAAATGTATGAACATTAAAGAAATATCCATTTAATTTTCTGTTGTTTAAGCGTTTTTAACGTTACTTAGCTAAAAACGATTGCACAAAATGTGTTATTGTTTTGTATTCATTGATAGGTATCATTATAAGAAAATGTCGTTTCTTACCTCATCGTTATCAAAACTCACTTCTTAAACTTCATAACAACATTGTGCTAGATTTTCTTTTTAGCGTCAAATTTCACCTTTATATTAACTTTTTACAGCTCTGGAAATATGTCCAAACCTCCTGAAATGTCCCTGAAACGTTATATTTTTAGATTTATTTAATTAAATTATTTCCTTCCCTAAATCACTTTTTTTATTTATATTTTATTCGCGTAATATTTTTCCTCGATATTCTTTTTTTTATTTACTTATAGTCTTCTCTTTCTTCTCTCGAATTTTACGCCACTTATCCTTATTTTGCTCTAATTTTACTAAAAATTGATTACCGTGACCATTTTAACATATTTTTCAGAAAAACGTTATTTTATCTCAAAGTGTATAATAATTAAGAGCAGAAAGTTAATGACGTACGTTTGATGGATATCATTAATTATGAACAATTTTTATAACGTGATTCTCTCTCTGCATGCTTTTTATGTCACTGGGCTTGTACAGCACAGAATCCCTGGTAAGTGGCAACTCAGTTGTGTGAATGACGCATCCAATGAAATGGCATTGATGACGCGGAATGGCGGGAATTCTCGTTGATGAAGAGCTAGAGTCCATGCATGGACCACAGCGCCCGTGCTTTAAGGAAGCACGTTTATACGAACGTTAAACGCAATCACGCTTTGCCAGTAGTGCCGCGTTATAAAACTTGGTTACTAATCACGATAGCATCGAACGTTCTGTGACTTAATTGGACGCATTAAAGTAATTTTCCTGCATTAACTTTCCCAGATTGATTTATTCACAGAGTAGTCAGATGGTAATAAAATCGAAACCCTTTTTGTTCAAACCAAGGACTTTTGTACGAACGAGGTATGTAATATACTTACTCTAATTGTACTTTAGAAGGGGAAAAAGTCGCTATATATATTTTACTGTATTTAATTTATGTATTACAGACTAAAATAAAGAAAATTACCACACATATTAGGAGACCATTCGGGAGCTTAGAGCTTGTCCCGGCTGGGGCGATGTCCCGCTGGTGAGAGATACCTGGTTGAGGAAAAACTCTGCAAGCCGACGTGTAGGTTGGCGCCAGGATCTTGTCATCCATCGGCGGAAATAACCGCCACTTTACGCACAAAAGCATGCACAACACTTACAGAACTAATTGCCTTTACGGTTGACGCGTCCGGAAACATCAATCAAACTAAAATCCCACATTTTCGAAATGCATAGCAAATAATTTTATTGAGCATTCTAGAATGAGAATATAACCAATAAAAATATAAAATTGAAAATGCGGATTCCTTGAACTGAATTTTTCATGACATAAAATTGTATCAATTTACCCTAATACATGAAATACATTGTTCACACAGAATAAATGATTAACTTCTTAGTGTCAGAAATTTCTTTTCCCCTAAAAGAGGTTTTCGTCCCCATCGTTGATTATGTTATTTTTCTTTGTAGAACTGATCACTCAAGATGAAGCAGATGGATACGAAGTTCGGGTTAATTGCTCGGAGGGACAGGTATCGTAAATCATGTCCCCAGAAAATAAAAGTCCCAGCGGCGGGCTGGTCGCAACTCGGCAAGAACTTGTTTTCGCGTCACCGATACGTGCTAGTCGACACGAAGCGGGAGTGCAGTATCACCACACCCAAATGGCCGGCCATTTATTTTAAGCCTTCACCGACCCGCTCTCTCCTTTCTCTGCCTCCTTCCCCATCTTCCATGAATCTCTAACGAAACGCCCTCTGAAAAGAAAACTCCCGATAAAAAAGAGCCCGTGGGTCTTGAGGGAGTTCCCGGCGCGAGTACCGCCCCGCCCCCGCCCCCGCCCCTGCCCCCGCCCCCGCCCCCACCCCCGCCCCGGCCCGTGCCACCACGCTTCGCGAGTTTCCAATGGCGTCGACGCGAGCGTACGGCTTCCTATTTCTGCGAAATTATTTACGTCGTCATGGCTGCCGCCCTCGTCTCCGAGATACATTCTCTGGAGGGGCCTGCCGTGCGCCCCTGCTCAAAGGGGGAGTTCGGAAAAGGTACAGTGTTCTTTCATGTTCCTTGGTTGTATTTTCGCTCCCAAACAGATTCACCACTACGCCTACACTTACTGCAAAAACGCGCTAGGAATGAAACGAAAAACAAACACTTGCCTAGAAGGAGCTCTTTTCGTCGAAATGATCAAACGGGGTCGTTTGCCGCGCAAATATATGGGAAGACGCAACGATGTTGAACGTTGTCAAACGTGTGAGAGCTTTATAATAGGTACACAAATGTGCCTGCTCATTAGGGGTCGATCTATCAGAACTTCTATTCTACCGCGAACGCCACTTACGGGTTAATGCATTCACCCAACATGTGAAACCGTTGATAGAACCGCAGCCCTTCCATTTACATAGTTATTGAATTTAATCCTCTAAACAGCGCAATTTCATGCGCGGCAAGGGCAAGTATATTAAACACACTCCCGTGGAAGATTAATTAACGCAACCGCAAGAGCCGAACAGGCATTAGACCATCATCAGGGAGATTTTTCGGGCAGCGGCCCGTGCTTTGACCCCGCTGTGGCCCAGCCGCCGCTGGATTACCGTGCTCTAACCCTGGATTTGCTGGAGCCGCAACCGCAGTCGTAAACAGTGCGAGCCTCGTTTGTTGACTGCAAGTTGCTGGAGGCGGTTGCGTGTGAGCGAGGATAACCGTCTCGTGTTTTACCGGCGCCATCCTCGGCCTGCGTGCCTGCCGCCGCCTGACCAAGTGGTGAAGCTGACCAAGTGGTGAAGCTGACCAAGTGGTGAAGCTGACCAAGTGGTGAAGCTGACCAAGTGGTGAAGCTGACCAAGTGGTGAAGCTGACCAAGTGGTGAAGCTGACCAAGTGGTGAAGCTGACCAAGTGGTGAAGCTGACCAAATGGTGAAGCTGACCAAGTGGTGAAGCTGACCAAGTGGTGAAGCTGAGCAAGTGGTGAAGCTGACCAAGTGGTGTAGCTGACCAAGTGGTGAAGAGCGGTGATCTCCAAGCTTGGGTTTAACTTTGTGTTATAATCCACATAGTTCGAGAACTTTATTTATTTATTTTACGTCAAAAAACAGTTAAAACTGTGTATGACGTGCTGTGGGGAATTCTGTGCACATTTTCAAACTCTGTGATCCCTACACTGTTATATACTACTTGAATTTTGAATGAAAAAAAAACCGCTCCCATGTGATAAAATCTATTTCTAAGGATAAATGTACAATAAATATTGGGCTCTTAACAATGATGTCCTTCGATACGAACGATTCGATTCGAACTTGTGTGATAAATATGGTTTATTCTGTAGAACAGTGTAGAAAATTGCTGATTCCTTTTCTAGGGAATTTCAAACAATACGTGCAAAAGGGTAGTTACAAAGTAGGTAAAGTTTTCTTTACCTAAGAACGTACTGTAAAACAAATATGTAACACAACACACAATGCGTAATAAATGTGTATGTATGTGTCATCATTTTTGTAACAATATGAATAATTTACCTGAGATCGACAGTTTTTTTTAAATACATCATGTACTCGTTTAATCGTAACAAATACGTGCGTGTTAAAATGTCAATATGAAATACAATCCTAGCATATCCCAATGAAAATTGCAATCGGGAAGTAGCCTACATCATCAGCTTTGATCAAGTGCCATTTTTTTTTGAGACTCAAATCAAAAACTTTCAGAATTCAGTGGCAAATTCACTCCACAGATGGAGTTTGTGAGGAGGTTCTTACTGGTTCTTTAATGTTTTATTACCGTGTCAGTTATTCAAAACAATGTAGTGTTGGAATGGTTTAAATTATTAATTGTGGTCAAAATGTTCAAATATCTTTGAATGTTCATTCTTTCCCATTTGCTGCGAGTTTTAATTAGTAAACGTATTTCGCAATGATTACTGTTATCGGTAGTGAAACCTAGTTTATGTGAGAGAATTGTAGGGCATTAAGAGTTCCCTGTAAGATTCTATGCTAAAGCCTCTGGTTCAATCACGCAGAATGGATTCAATACCGATTCTGCGCTGAAGCCAAGAAGATAAATGCCTACTCGAGGAGACAAATTAGACAATAATTCATGTCCCCCGACTTCCAGTAGAGGCGAGAAGGAAACGGGAATTTCATATTCTTGAGATTGGATATTTATGTAGCTGTAAATGGAGGAAAAGAAGGAAATACAGATGTTTCGAAAGTTAATGTTCCTCACCATTTTCTTTGTGAAATGCTTTTACGCTCCCTTACTTCAGTCCCTTTTCGATATATTGCTCCTTTCTCTCACATTTATTTGCTGTCACAGAAGAAATATTGGGCAAAGGACGAGTCACAATGAACGGATGAAATTTCTTTGAAGGAAAAAATGAAATCTTGCTTCCTAGCAATGGAGGGGAATCAATTCTGTTAAGTGTGCTACGAGAGTTTGAAGAGATATTTACATAATGTTTCGGCTTACTTCAAGATACGATTTATTTCCGCATTCGGAAATAGTGCTATCAAACACGTTACACGTTTCTGTTAATCTCGAATGTAAATGCTACCGTCGTATGGTAGTATTAAAAAGAATAGTTTTTTTTACAGATTGAGGACTTGTAAATTAGGTAATCAAATAATTACCTTTTACTTTGATGCTAATGCATTATGTGATCTACTTACACTGGAATAGGGAGAGGTGGCTCAGGGCACCAACTGATGTCGCTGTAGTATCTCTGAACGGCAGGTACTGGAGTTCGAGTCCTGACGGCGGCAGGATTTTCGACTCTAGCCAGATAGCTAGGTCGAGTTCTCTGGAGGAGAATTCTAGCGGCCGGCTGCTCTGATCCTTATTTTTCCGTGGTTTCTCCGATCAATACTAGGCGACTACCGGAGCAGTATCTTGACAAACGGTCCACGGCCCGCGCACGATCTTTCCTTCCCATTCCTTGTCCTATCCTCAATCCTTACTTACATTTACACTTACAGTACCACACATGTCGGGGACTGGTTGGGAGCTTAAGCTTGTCCAGATCTTGCCATCCAGCGGGGCAAGCTACCTGCCGAGGAAATAGCATGTACTACACTTACAGACTAATAAACAGTTGGCGTGCCCGGAATTGCTAGTAATCAATAATTTACTGGAATAAAAAAAACGCATGTAGTTAAATGGTGGCTAATCGGAATAGTGTGCTAAAAGTAGGTATTATGATAGGTTCTATGGACCCACTTCTTTGATATTGTCAATATTTTAATATCTACAAATATTACATTTACGTGAGTATAAGGGCCCAGTTCTTCTCATGAAAGTATATGAGCCATTAAATTTTTTTAGCATTTGCAGTTAGAGGTTTACGAATGCATAACTATTTTGTTTTAATAGAAGTTATTGTTTGCTTGTGTTGTTCCTATAATATTATATCGTGTGTATTTTGGGTTTCGTTTTGTATTGCTGACTCTTGTGTCATTTGCAGTGGGCTCTGAGAGTTGCAATAAATAATGAGAAATTAAAAAGGAATGAGAGAGTAAAGAAAACATATTGTTGTTTGTCTTACGAATCGTTGGACTTTAGAATATTTGTAAATTCTGTTATTTCTAGTACCATAGTTGATACATAAATCTCTACACTACTAATATTTCAGTGATTCATTTTGTATTAATTTTGAAAGACGTAGAAAAATCTATTTCCATTAATTTAAATATTGGTTCGGCTATCCGTAAATTTAATTAACGATTGTTTTTACTACAAGTGTTTCCACACTGCAGTCTAGATATAATATAAAATAAATAATGTAACATATTCAATTAAAACAATGCATTTGTTGCCTGTCCTAAAGCCTTTCCATTTCATTCACTCCGCCATTCCTTTGTAACAGATATTTATCAATCATCCCCGAATGTTTGTTAAGTATAGTAGTAGATTATATTTCTCATTAGTCACGTATTAAATCATTGTGTGCGTTGCATTTCAAATCTCATTTGTTGAGGAGCGTGGAGGTCCAACAACCTACTTAATAGTAATGGTTCAATGAACCCATTGTTTCCAAACTTCTGAACGAACTGAATATTAATATTTTTTCGAAAACATTCTCGAACATTAGTTAACATGGTTGCATCATAAAACAATAATGCAAGTGATACTAGTTTCATTCATTATAAGGAACCACAAGACAGAAGGGATATTGGTACGCCTAGAGGAAGAATAAGTGCCAGCGTAGGTTACATGAAGAAATTTGTTGCCATGAAGAAGTCGTATTTGTAGCGAGTCCTCTGCATCTGTAGGTGCTCCCAACGAAACTCCCCCCTCCCCTCGGTCGGTGGGGCTGCGTTTTCGCGGCCGCGACAGCGACGTCGTGCCCGGGAACATCTGGGGCAGCGGCGCGCAGACGTTGCGGGAAAAGCTTGCGGCCTCCCGCGCGCTAAACGAGCTGTCGCCGACGAGAGCGGCGACGGAGGGGCGCCCACCACCCCCACCCCACCCCACCCCGCGTCTTGTAACAAATGGCGTGGCAAACCCCCGCGCGTCGTCACAGCCGTGGCAAGGCTGTGCGGAGATGGTGGAAGCGGGGCTGCAGAACGACGGGGATGGCCCTGGAGATGGCGTTAATGATGGGGATGAAGTCACGAGTGGGCTAGAGGCGAAACGTGCGTTTATATTACTATGAATGTAATAGTGGGATAAGGTTGACGAAGTAAGAGACGAAGAAAATTGTATGGAGTGGTTGGAAGAAAAAGAAAGTGGTAACGCAAATGGTTACAAAAACATTGAATTGATTAAAGCGTCTAAGAATGGAGGTGCCTGCACAATAAAGGCGCTGCGGAAGGCAATGTCAACAGCGGGGTAGTGTCGTCTTAGGCGGAAGGAGTTGCGGGAAGAACGGAGAAGATGAAAAAGAAATGGGTGCGATTACAAAGACGTGGGCTCAAGGCAGAGATGTAATTCGTTGAGCTAGCAGAGGAAGTCGGGAGGCACTAAATGTCGTGAAAAGATAGTAGCTACTCCGCGGGTGGTAAGGACAAACTTGCAGTCATGGAGAAGGTAGTGACATCGGCGTCGACGGTTGCCTCGTTGGAGAACATGCCGCGACAGACTGGGGGCGAAGGTTATTCCTTGGCGTAGGTGATGGCAATTGGGTGGGTGGCAGCCGACCCCAGCCAGCAACGCAGCAAGGTTCTCTGCTACTGCGAGTTCCTCCAGATAACGAGGCGGCCCGCGCCCCATCAACGCCGCGCGAAACCGCCGCTGCGGGCGCCACCGTCGACCCGTGAAAAAAGGAGAAGCTGCTTACGCGCTGCCTTCTCCCCGCGTTTCTCGGGAGGTCGAGAAAGAAAGCGCGCGCCGCCTCTTCACTTCTTCTCCTCTGTTCGCCTGTAGCGAGACCAGCGCGGCTGGCAATCCGAATTCGAGTTTACAAGGACGACGAGGGCTAAATTCTGGATAGGCGCTCATATATAACCTGCGTAAGAACTTCTCGAACTACAGCTACGTGATGTAACATAAAAAAGGCCTTCTGGAAACTCAAATAGACGATAGGAAACTAAACTTAATGTAGCCTCTGATAGCAGCCCCAGCGTGGCTGAGAATTTTTGAAAAAGTTTTACCTGGAGGTTGCACTTACCTTTTGAAGCTTAGTAGGCCTTAAAAGCTCTTGCGTATCTCTTCAAAGAGCAATTCTCAAGGGGGAAAACCAACAGATAAAGCGGTGCATGCTTTTTTACGGATATCAGTTTTTTGCATGTTGAGATCTTCCCTCCCACAATGCCTTCACTTGTTCCGATAGTTTGTTCGTGCCTTTCCAAAGATGTCCTACTCCCTCGGTCATATCTAGTCTCTCCTTGCCGATAGCCTTTCTCCTGGCACCATCCAGGTTCTGCAAGTGATTTCTGCTTTTCTCCATTCGTATGCCTCTGTTGGTCCGTGGTTTCAACTTACATACCTCGTTTTAAAAGTATGCCTATTTCATTTGTTTCTCTCCAACTCCCCCTCTCTCTCACTCTCTCTCCTCTCTCTTCTCTCTCCTCTCCCTCTTCTCTCCTCTCTCTCTTCTCTCTACTCTCTCTCTTCTATCTCTCCTCTCTCTTCTATCTCTCCTCTCTCTCCTCCCTCTCCTGTCTTTCTCCTCTCTCTCCTATGTCCTCTCTATCCTCTCTCTTCTCTCTCTCCTCTCACTTTTCTCTTTCTTCTCTGTCTTCTCTCTCCTCTCTCTTCTCTCTCTTCTCCCTTTCCTCTCTTTCTCCTCTCTCCTATCTACTCTCTATCCTCTCGTCTCTATCTCTCTTCTCTCTCTTCTCTCTTCTCTCTCTTCTCTCTCCTCTCTCTTCTCTCTCCTCTCTCTTCTCTCTCCTCTCTCTTCTCTCTCCTCTCTCTTCTCTCTTCTCTCTCCACTCTCTTCTCTCTTTCCTCTCTCCTCTCTCTTTCCCCTCTCTCTCATCTTTTCTCTCTCTCCTCCCTCACTCCTCTCTCTCCTCTCTCTCTCTCCTCTCTCTCTCTCTCTCCTCTCTCTCTCTCCTCTCTCTCTGTAAGATTTTCACTTGCGACCTCACCAAATTTGACTCTGAACTCTCTTCCTCGACAGGCTTATTTCCTTCCCTTCGCGTCCTCATCCTCCGCGTAACGTCCTTATCCTCGGCATCATCCCAGGCATCCAGCGTGACCTCCCGCCCGCCGCCGCCGCCGCAGCGTTTCCTCGGCGCTCCTTCCCTTCTGCTCCGCGGAGCGCGCCCAATCGATGGATCGCGATTCGCGATTGACTGGCCGCCGGAGACAGGTAATGTAGCGTGGTCTCTGCCTCTGCCGTGCGACGCACAGCGCTGGAGGCGCCCTCCCCCCGCCCCACCCACTTGAGCTTCGGCACCAGGAATTTCTGAACCTGACACACATGTGTTGTTCGGGCGGACTGGGACCACAGGCTTGGATCATAAGGCTACCGGGGAGGTGTCGAACCAGAAAGGTACTAGCAGGGAGACAGCCCTTTGCGCTCTTAAGGGAAGAGTAAAAGGTAATGAGTTAGATGGAATTGGAGTAACACATGAAGTGAATGGACGTGTCACATATATTTCTCTCTCATTGTAAGCCTGTGTTTACAGTTGACGAAATAGTTTACTTCTAATAAAACGAATATGCAACATCTATTTAAATGATTGACATATTTAAAAAAAATTAAGATTGTAGAAATGTATACTTTATTATTTGCGTTTTGTCATTCAATAGCACTTCTAAAAGCATTATTTTATATATGTGATATATGATTCCTAATCTCAAATGTCATGTACAATAATTCATACCCATAAGTACATAAAACATGAAAAAACAGGTCTTGGTATTAAATGCAAATTTAGAGAAAGTGATGAAAATATTGTAAGTATTCTGTTATAGTAAATAAAGTTTCCTAAATATCATATTAAATGATATAATGAAAATTTTTCACGTCTTTTAGAGTTCGTGTATAGTTTTCAAATAATGTGGAATTGGATAATGTTTATATTAGAGTATTCCTCAATCGACTGTATCATAAACTGCCAGAAATTTTGGAGAAAGGAAACGTCACTCAGAATAGTTTGGAAACGTTTTGCTTATCGTCTTCAGACTGAACCGTGTTAAATGAAGAGTTCCAAGCAAAAGAATTAAATTTCATTTCAGTTCCACACTTTGTTATGTCGTACGCGTTATTATTGTCTGAAGAATGCGAGGAGCATGTGGGGTCGTGGTGATTGCCCCCACATGAAGGCGTCTGCAGGAGGCCCTTTAGAGAGCCGTTCCCGCGGAGTTACGCGAACCGTAGCTCGGCAGCGGGCGACAGCTAATTCGGAGGGCGCGCGCCCCGATGGGCCGGCTCTGCGTAATTTTTAGCCGTTTCTAATTAGGAAAGGCGCGGGTGGGCGGGAGGGAGGGTGGGAGAGACCCTCTCTGCGCCGACATTCTCTTCTTCCGGCTCTCCCCGTCGCCCTGTACCTGCCTCGGCGACGGAGGGCGGAGGAGTCCCTCGCCGGAGGGCGGAGGAGTCCCTCGGCGGAGGAAAATCGCTTCGCCGGCGCGCGGGCGCCGTCGTTTTGCCCTCGCGTTTCGCTTCTGTCACCGGCCCCCAGATGCCGCCCCGCTGCCGTTCATTCCGATATTCCATCGTCTTTACGCCCCTCCATTGCCGCCGTTGTCGTTACCGCTAACTACGCTGCCCGTTCCACCGCTCTCCTCATCCTACATTCCACCCGACCTTGTCACGCCCACTCCGCCCCTCTGACATCCCTCCGTTCCGCTACCTCGTCCGTTCAACACCCACTACTCCCTTATCACATCCCTCCACCATCCGCATTACTTCGCATCGGGAGCGGTAGCTCAGTGCATCAACTGATGTCACTGCAGCGCTTCTGACCGGGAGGTTCTATGTTCGAGTCCTGACAGCGGCAGGATTTTCGATACCAGCTTTTCAGGTAGGTCGAATTCAGTCGCTGTTTGGAGGAGAATTCTAGCGTCCGGCTGCTATGATCGGTAGTTTTCCATGGTTTCTACCAGGCGAATGCCAGGGCAGTACCCTACCAAACGGGCTACGGACCGCGTGCGATCTTTCCTTCCTCTTCCTTGTCCTATCCTCTCCCTTTACATACACAGTAACATGCACTACACTACCGCATATTCCGGGAGACCGGTTGGGAGCTCTGAGCTTGTCCCGGCTAGGGCGGTGGGAGATTCCTGGTTAGTGGGAAACTCTGCTAGTACCGACGGTAGGTCGGCGCCGGATCGCAGCATCCGGCAAGGGAAGATCACAGCCATCTCCTGAGGGAAAAAAACATGCATTTCACTTACTGGACTAATGACCAAAGCTGTTGACGCGCCCGGAATCACTAACCAACCAACCAACCCATTACTTCACCACGTTGCCATCCCCGACATCTCACCATTCCACCAGTCAGTAATGTCGTTATCCCGTCGCCCCACGCCATTCCGCTGCCGCTCCTCTCCCCGTTCACCCACACGCGGGGGTCGCATTAGGCTGTTCAGCGGCAGGACTGATTTCAAAAGCCTATTCCGCCGTCCCGGTCGCTGCCGCGCCCTTCCACAGCATTCTCCGTTCCTTCCTCCTGCGCCTCGCCTCGCCCCATCCCGCCCGCGCCGCTTCCGTTATTCGACGGAGGTCGAGATGGGGCGCGGGAAGAGCCTCGACTGTCATGAGCAGCCCCAGAGGCCGACGGGGGGCGCCCCTCCCCTCGCTTTCTTCCCCCCTCCCCCCGCCGGCCAACGCCCCCTCGCGCCCGCCTCTCCTCCTTCGGGCGAAATGCGTTCAGCTTTTCATTTTCTTTTTTTTTTCGCTCTCTTGTTTTCACCAATTCCACCTCTGAACAGCGCGTTCTGTTTTCTTTATCATATTCAATAACTAATACTTAATCTGCTTTACCACTATGTGTTTTCTTCATACATTACTACGCACGTGAGATTGTCTGGTGTTAGTTTTATAAATGGCTTGTAGCAGTAGAAGTACAAATACAAAATGCCTTTCGAAAAGGAAGAAGCACTTTTCAAGAACAACAAAGGAAATACCCTTTTCTATCACTGCAATTAATTATTTTAACGAACAGTTCTGTACACATTCTGCAGTAATTGTAAGATATGCGGGTACACAATTCAGAAGTTCTTTACGTGCCGAGTTATCAAAAGGTTGCTGATCCATAATGCAACACGTAAATATTAAATATTTAATGGCGACAGCCTCTTTCTTGGAGTCTTGCTGCCACGTGACGTCAGCTGTGTCATAAGAGACGCCCTGAGTATGGAAATTCAGTCGGTAGGTACAGAACGAGAATAGGCGAAATGATATAATTACATTTCTCAGTCAAAATCGAAACTGTTTAATTGTTTTTGTATTTATACCGAGTTCTTGAGTATCTAACGAAACCAACAAGATCTCCTTTGTGGAAGGAGACTGCATACTTTTCTGTCAATTTCTGCGCGGAGTGGAAATTAGTAATTCTTGGTTCCTTTGTGGAAAAATGCTTCATTTTTCACTGCTCTTAGTGCATTTCACCAACGTTACAAGCGAACGTAAATACTCACTATTTGGCCGTACGCTGCCATTATGTTCTTTTTGTAACATCCTTTCGCTTCTTATTACGTCGACTCCCTCCGTGTCGCGTTTCTAACGCCTCCAGTGCAGTGTCTTGAAATCATGGAGCCCACCTGGCACCTGGACCGTCCCACTCCTCTCGGCCCCGCGCCTCCGTTGCCCTCCCGCCGCTCCGCCCCCGCGCCCCGGGGCCGCCGCCGCCGCCGCCGCCCGGCCCTTATCGATCGCATCGCACTCGTCGGCGGCCGCGAGGGGGCGGGGCGGGCAAGGGGGCGTGGTCGGGGGCGGCGGCGATGCCTGCGGGTGCGGTTAGCGCGCACTCGTCCCCGCCCGCGAGCGCGGGTCGCGCCCATCGCCCGCCGCCCGCGCGGAGCGCCCGCGGGGCTTCGCCGCCCCCGCGCCGCCCCCGCGCCGCCCCCGCGCCGCCCCCGCTCCACCCCCGCGCCGCCCCCGCGCCGCCCACCCCCCGCGCACGGCCCCCTCCCCCGCGTATTGACCGCTCCAGCAGGAGGACACACGCAGTGAAGATCACCAGGGGCGCATTCTGTGGGCATTCGCCTCTGTTGCGACGTTTCAATCAGAACCATCCTTTTCATGAGTACTGAAAACCACTTCATTTAATACTACTGAAGGGATATGTTTTGGCAGAACTTCCAAAAAATATTTATATTTCGAATTGAATGATAGTTTTCCTTCTTATTTTTATTAGTTGTCTATCGTTCTCTCGAGAATAATAAATTCTTACCACGGAATGTGAAATAGTAGAACCTTAATAATAATTGTATAAAACTTTGCTGCCTTGAGTTAGCTCTAGTTAGCTAACACAATCGTCTTGTAATGTAGCACCTCCACTAAACTCTTGTACAATTTTTTAGAACATACCGGCCTCCTTCCAACGTACCTGAAATAATCTTTGCTGTATCTTTGCTGAAGACGCAAAATCATGAAGTCAAGAAATCGCACACATTGCCTTTTCAAGTATTACGAGATTATTTCTGTTCTTCAGAAAGTCAGTCCGTATGGGTTCTATTGATAAGAGATTTATTTTTCTCTCCAACAAGTCAAATGTAGTGAATTGATGCAGTTAGGAATTCAAAAGCTAAAAATCGCGATATTCTTAGCAGTAAGAAGTTACAGGTCAACATTCGTTAATTCCAGAGCGAATACATGGTGTAAGAACGTAGAAATTATTGTTGCTTTGAAAGAAAAAAGATCTCAATCACGCATTGTGATTTTTTACACCAAACGCCTAATTTTACTCTCAACTAAAGGAAATTATGTGAATTCATTTGATTTTGGCATTAATTCCGTTCAATTTGAAATGTCACTCAACATAAATATATTGATTACTATCTTCATGAGAATAGACGACTGAAGAAAATAACTAATTATTCACGTTGCCCGTTTTTGTACCTAGTTATTTCAAATTCTTAACGTATTTTAATAGAAAATAATATTATGTTTATAAATGAATCTACGTTACCGTCGAGTAATTAATAAGAAAATGTTTATGGAAACGCAAAAAACAAAAAAAAAAAAATAATGAAGCTTGTGAAAGTGAAATATAATGAATGGCGAGGAAACAAATTCTGAAATCAAATTTATATCGCATGCGAAACTGATGGGGTTCATTAAATGCTTTCATGCAAATTACCCTTCATAACATATTGTGTAATTTGAAACGCTCATTTTGCATATTTTTTCTTACAATAAACTGTGAGGAAACTGATCTCAATTTTTGCAGTGCAATTTCACGAGTGTTTCAATTTCTCTTCATCCGGAATTACTTTTGCTATTAAATAAATGAATAAAACGAAACTTCCTTCGCATCATTTGCGATGATGAAAGAAATAATTTTATGAATAGCAAAGAAATATATTATGAAGTTCATTGAGTGTAAACTCAGATGAATTCTGATGTGCGCCAACGGGATCAGGCTATGCAGCAAACACCTTTTTACTGCAATTCTGGTGCGAATAGTGTTAATCCCGCAACCATTTATCGAGCTTTCAAATCAATAATTCACCCTTGACCTTTTTAACGGCATATTTGGTTTATTCAGTCCCCAACCCTTACAGCGTTAAACTGACAAATGCGAGTTTGTATTAGCACGCCCCCAGTCATGAGTTTACATGTGTGTCCATCAGCTTTATAAATTCACAATGCGCGTTCTTTGTGCCGGGAAATAGCTGTATTCTGATTGTGAACGTTTCGGGTCAACAAGCTTGTGAAGTTGAAGACAATTGCAATGCCCCGTCTCTACAGTATGTCCTGCATTCGAATGGTGTCGGTAGCGGATTTTCAGATAAGTAGCCGTGTCAGAAAACACTTCCTGGATGAACGCCTTCTGCTCTGATTGGTGTCATTCGTCCTATTAATTCAAGGAGGATGCTGGGCGGTACGTGACACAACTCGGCGTAGACGGATCCTTCATCTTGAACCCATCCTTAGAGCCGAGTACACACTGCTCCCATCCCCTGCTCCACCCATCACTATTAACCTCACATCCCATTATCTTGGAAGACTGCGATAGTAATGTGTATATTGGAATGCAAGGTTAAAACTAAATCTCGCTGCTACGCCATCAGTTTAAGAGGGAAAAACAGTTCCTAATAACAAAAGAGTTTGTTAGTAAAGGTCTCAAAAGGCCACTGTTCGTTTGGTGGTACAACGCTAACTCGTGTAAGTGCTGAAGAAACTAACAGAAGCTTCAAACAGGATCTAGTGTCATTGAAACGCTCATCCGCGTCCATATATTTAGCTCATTCCTTTCGTCTCGCCAGCGCATTCTCATCAATCTCTCTTAATCTCACATGCGATCGTCTCAAAGCAAGCCACTTCGAGACGTGCAAATTCTCATTGCACCCACCGCATTGAATGTAAACCTGCGCCCTCAGTATACATTTTCATGAATCGCCAGCAAATCCTCGAAACTTCTCGAAGTGCACTGCTTAAGGATACCCGTATCCCCACCGTCCCTTCGTGGATTCGGACGCCGCGGCCGGCCTGGGATTAGCGAAGCAGGACGCGCCGAATGATGCGACCGGGCCTCGTGTTTATTAAATGGCTGCTGGTCTCCCTGCGGGCGACTGCGCGGAGGGTAGTCTCCTCCGGGAGGCGGGGGAGGGGGGGCTGAGGGCGCATCTCGTCAGCGACCCGACTCCCCCGACGCTGTTCGGTGACCTCCAGACGCAGAAGTTCTCAGACTGAAAGGAGGGCGACGAAGCACTACGTTCTCATTGGCCCCTTGGGAATCGAAACGACTGCGCGTAACATTTGCATAGGAAAAGAACGAAACGATGTGTATTTCTTTTTTAAGGCAAGTGCTTGAAAGAATCTGCTAACACGTTTCTTATAAACCGTTATTTCTTAATAATATATGTCAAGTATGAAAACTTGGCTGTTGATTGTCAAGTATGAAAACATAATTGTCATATTGCCTCTAAAATTGTCGAATATTAAAAGAGAGTAGAAAATGATCACCTGCAACACTAAAGATGCGAAGAAATTTAATTCCGAGACAAATTCACCTACATTCATAATTTTTATAAACATCAATTGTACATGGTGTGACGTATAAATGTTTCGGATGTATGTAGGGTGCGGGACAAACCTGATCACTTTCTGTCCATGAAAATACCTATAATGGAAATTCCATAAAACGAAGTTACATGTGTACTTGTCCCTAATTGATAGGAAATCGTATTAACGGTTGTTCGGCAGGTACATGAAATATCCGTGACCACATTAGAACGTGATCTGCCGAACATCAGTGCAACAGGAGTTGCAACAATTATTCTGTCACATTCTGTATATTAGATCTTGTATCTCTATATATTCTGCTTCTAAATTCAAAGAATTATATTCAGTTTTGTATTTCCACCTCTAAACTTGTTGTACTCTCTACATGTGGCCTTCCCTCGTACCCTTCACATCATACATCGTTGACTGATTGACTGGTTGATTTTTTCGTGTTTCCGGGCGCGCCAACTGCTGTGGTCATTAGTTCCGTAAGTGTAGTGCATGTTTTTTTCTCGGGAGATGGCGGTGAGCTTCCCCCGCTGGATGGCGAGATCCGGCGCCGACCTACCGTCGGCTAGTGGGGTTTGCCCCTAACCAAGACTCTCCCACCAGCGGGGCACCGCCCCAGCCGGGACAAGCTCTCAGCTCCCGACCGGTCTCCCGGAATATGTGGTAGTGTAGTGTGTGTGTGTGTGTGTGTGTGTGTGTGTGTGTGTGTGTGTGTGTGTGTGTGTGTGTGTGTGTGTGTAAGGGGATTGGATAGAACAAGGAAGAGGAAGGACAGATCGCGCGCGGTCCGTGGCCCGTTTGTTAGGGTACTGCTCCGACATTCGCCTGGTGTTGATCGGAGAAACCACGGAAAGCTACCGATAGAGCTGGCGGCCGCTAGAGTTCTCCTTCAGACAGCGACTGAATCCGACCTACCTGAAAAGCTAGTGTGGAAAATCCTGCCGCCGTAGGGAGTGGGAACCTAGGACCTCCCGGTCAGAGGCGCTGCAATGACACCAGCTGAAGCACTAAACTACCGCTCCCGGCCGTACATCGTCTGGAGTCGGAGAGGAGCAGGACTGAAGGAACCGCCCTGCCCTCGTCGCGCGTGAAAAGACTCGCGGCCGCCGCGTGCACTTAGGGCCGCCTGGCGAGGCCTCGGTCGTTACCTTAAGTCAATGTTTTTACAGCGCCCAATTTCATCAGCAGCAGCCCAGCCGGGGCGGGCGGGCCGGCCAACACCGCGCCGCGCAGGGAGGACTTGAGCCGAGACGAGACGAGGCGAAGTGCACGGTGGCGATGGCAAAGGGGGCGGGGCTACCTCCGCGTCACGTGATGGATGGGCCGCCGGGCCGGGCCGCGCTGGGCCGCGTGGCGGGGCTTCTAATGAAGAAATACGCGCGTCGCGCTAACTGGAAGTTTGTCGCTGACTGGCGCCAAGACACATGGCCTTCCCCAGTTTCCGTCCTCCGGAGCGGGCACGCCTCCTTTCTGGTTGTCACCCGTGTACAATATACGCCCGCTGAATATCTCTTTTGCTTTGAATCGATTATGCCATGTGTTTCACAAGACAATTCAAGTGGGAGAGCACTAAATTATCGGAGATTTCTGCTACAATTTTGTTGTTATTCGAATTATGTTGTGTATTGTTTTGTTATTCACAATTATAAACATGAACTCATAGTGTCATGTTGTAAAATTTCGATTCTGCTCAATCATCCCTTACATTTATATATTGTGAGGGTATGTGTAAGAACGGTGGAATATTTTTAACCGTTTCGATATTCAATTTATTCCGACTATTCATTATTTAGAGACGGTATTTAATCTATTCCTCTGAATTTTATTTTAATGAAGTGGCTTGTTTTGTTTTCCAACTCAGTTTTGCTATAGAATGAGTTAAAATTTGTTAGAATACATGTCTTCAATTCTTGACATATTCATGTAGCTTAATCAAATTTATCTTGTCTCATATTGTCGAAAATAATGAAAAAAATATAACGTGTTTTGATATAGAGAGATTCTATTGTATTGTGCATTAGAATTTTTAATTTCATTTTAATTTTTTTATTCATTGGTCGGGAATATCTATATTTTCCTTTGTCTAATATTCATGTCTATTTTAAATTGTGAAGATTTAACAAAAGACCTGGAATTACCTCCAGCTGCATAACAATGAGAGCAAAATACGTGAGTCAAAATACTGGTGTACCCAGAATTTAATTCCCGTAAAATCGGCTTTGTTATTCCCCTTTGAAGTAAATAATTCTCATTTTCTATTGCGAGAGTTGGATTCATATTTTGTTCCTATTACGAAAGTTTCCTTTTAATTAAATTTATCTGTTAGGAACTTAGACTTTATCTTTCACTGCCTTGAATTAATTTCATTTAGCTGCCGAGCGTGTAATTGGCTTAATTTTTGTTATCGATTAATGTCTGAGTTTGATTTAGCCAAAATGAAAAACATAGAAATGGTGTGTGTGATCTCATTAAACACTCTAGTAACCCTGAGTTGATTGTCATTATTCTGTTTTTTTTTTCAGAAATCGATGTAGAGAAAATAAAAAAGATACTTATTTTCTATTTATTGCTGAAGTAATTTTAGGGAAGAGTACCTTGGATGAATATTCACTAGATCAATTGCAATGAAGCAAAGCAATTATAATGGGATAATAAACTTGGAATCTAGCGTTGATAGCTCGTCTAACTTCTCTTGTGGCGTTTAATACGTGTTCCTTCAATGGCCAGAAACATTACATTCCGGACCGTAATATAAAGGAGCTGTTGGCTTATGTTCGAGGTTAGTAAACAGCGTTGGACAACATAGTTGCACTGAATGGAGATAATGATGACGTGTCGTAGAAAATGTGAATCGCCTTGGACGCATTTTACTGATCTGGATTCTAAGGGTAGCGAAACAATTAGGTGCAGGCAGCGAATGGTACGGAAGAATATCTTCAAAGAAGCGCAGAGTGGGTTCTAGATCTATCTCGCAAAGTGCAGTATTAAAAGAGATTTAGGTTTATCGGAGTAATTTGCCACTTTGTTCATGACAGGATACTGAGTACAACTCCTCGCGAAACACAATTCGAACTGGAAAGCTCTCGATGAGGCAGTCCACTTAAAATCAGGACCGCAAAGTTATGAGCAAGAATAGACCAAGTGCTGTTCTTGGTCAGAATGTTTGTTGTTTTGGTGGTACTGAAACTGCTGTTATTCAGCTTCTTTTTTCTGCCGTTGACGAAGGCCTTGTTCTCGTGTGCAGGTGGACGTGACGGAGCTGTGCCCGTCGCCCACGTTGCTGGCCCAGCAGCTGACGCACATCGAGCTGGAGAGGCTGTCGTACATCGGGCCCGAAGAGTTCGTGCAGGCCTTCGCCAAGGACAACCCGCACCTCGAGACCTCCTTCAAGGACATGAAGAAGACGCGCAACTTGGAGTCGTATGTGCAGTGGTTCAACCGACTCAGCTACTTCGTCGCTACGGAAGTGTGCAAGGTACGTGTCAGCTAATACAAAAAAAAAAAAAAAAAAAAAAACACCTAACTTACTTAAAAATGACAATTAGAGACAGAGAATGTGTACAAAGTCTTGTCGAATTATTTCTTTAATTGTTTTACTAGTACTATTTTTTATTTGACAAATATAAACCCTTTTTCAAAAAGAAAATCATAGATTCTAATTTCGCAAACGTTCCACTACATAAATGTGAATGATGTGAAACTCTAAAACATTGGTTGATTTGTAATTTATTTTAGGTGTTTGGTAGCTTTATGTAGGTAAACGCTCACTATAGAATTCAGTAATATTATTGGAATTGTGATCTTCCATTGATCTGCCAGTATACAGATCATCGCCGATGCATATTCGGATGTCGATTCCCAGTCGACTCTTGGTCATTATTGACCTCTTTTAAAATACCATCAAACCCCCGGAGGGTCCCGACCCCTTTAGATTTTTCAAAAAAAAGTTCAAATTACAATGCAAGCGTGATTATTTTTTCCTATTAAGTTTTACGATCTAATACGATCTGAGCTATGTGTATGCATAAGCTAGTTATTGCTATTGTACGATCTTATTGCGTTCATTTGTCGTTTAGTAATTTCGCTGAAAATGCTTATTTATGTTTACGTTTGAATGTTGTTTAGCTCGAGCATAATTCATTAAAGGTTTGAATTAATTTCTAAAATCCTGTGCAGGTATTGCACGTTAGGCCTTGCATTGTGCTCGTAACTTTTAATATCCTGTTAAAATTACATGCATGAACTTTATATTATTCTGTCATAACGGAAATGATTTTACAGGTATGAAAATGATTGAGAGTATTAACGCTCTTATGTGTGCATTTTATTAGTTTGAATATCGGAAAAACATGAATAGGAGCGGGAATATGTATTGTATTTGCCGACAAATACGATACATTCCTTGCTTACGACAGGTGTGCTGGAATTACATTTCCGAATTGTACTGTCGATTCAAACGTGAAGTGGTTGTTGTCAAAATACCACCTCACTTCTAACGATTTTTTTCTGGTTTTTGTGTTAACTATTTTTCTAAATCGACTCGTATCTCAAGAAAAAAACTATGTTTCCTCATTCAATTACATGAATTCTTGGAGAAGTTGAAGTTACTAGACTGCAAGAGCAAGGCACATGCCAAGCCAATGGTCATTGTTCACACATTGGGCACTTGCCTAATAATTCAACCAATGCAAATTAAAGAAAGACTTGCGTAGACGTGCAAGAATTCTCGCTTTTTAAACCCCACCTTCCCTGTTATTTCATTTCCATATTAAAGGGGAAAGTGAACTAAACGTGTTTATTTGTTGTTTTAAAATGCATAAAAACGTCTACTAGCTCATTACAGTCGGCTCCGGTTATAGTGAACTCGGATATGGCGAACCCTCGGTTATGGTGAACTTAAGTCACTGGTCCCGTTTCGCTAATATTAGAAAAAATCATAAGAAGATTCGGTTATAGTGAACCTGAACCACGGCTCTAGTGAACATAGGAAATACAACGTTCTGAAAATGTATAATTTCCTGAAAAATAATATATTGCCTCAGTACTACAAATTCCAAAATTAGGCAGCTTGAAAAAAAGAATCGTCAACCGAAGGTCATAATCGAAGAAGTCTCCCCTGAGGTGAAGGTAGGGGATCCGGAATGGGACCTTACTGATTCCACTCATTTTCACTGTGGAAACAAAGGCCATGTCCTGCGTGGGCTGCAACTGGCGGCGACGACGTGCATTTGCTTGATCAGCTTTACGCTTGGTGTTACGTGATATTCCGCGGGACAAAGCGCGTTGAGTTCTGCGTAGGCGACAGGAAGCACGCGACTGCCACAGCCTGACGAAATACTCCATGTCCCGCGGAAAAGCGATCAGTTTCATTAACAGTTTGCGCCATCCCGCTGCCGAAACGATATCGTATGTTATTAGGCGAATAAAAGAGATATCGGAGAGTGGTATGGTGTTGCAACAGTGCAAGAGGCATTGAAGGGTGTCAAGACTGCATTACGATACTTAAACACTGAAGACAATGCATAATCAATTATGGAGAGAACACAAACACTGAAGAAAAGTGCAAAGCAAACAATTGAAAATAATTTATTTTTACGGTCAAATAATATATAGAAATTTTTAGTTCGTGCTATTAAAGTATTTTGCTGGATTTCCATATTAATAAAATCATTCGTTGTGGAAAAAATCTATTTAATTTTGACATCATCGGATATATCCGATGTATAAGTTCACAATAACCGCAGCCTACTGTATATATCTTTTTCTTCAAGTCCCTCTTATCCTCTGTTACTGGTTTTATGTTTCCTTGTAAATGTTCAAACTGAACGTATTGTAACAACAGTACAATACACTTTGTCAGTACTAACTTCTTATTTCACTTTATCACCGAACAGAGAGGTACACCCAAACAATTCAGTTGCATAATATATCCAGTAATTCGTTTAATTTAACATTCAGTTGCAGATTCTGCACGTCTCTGAACAGTTGGGGTAGTATTGAGAAGCGGCAAACCAGAAAAAATTCTAACTAAGAAGATCTAATCCTATAGATAATGATGTGAAGACGGTTTCTTTTAGGCTTCCAACCTCAAAATTCACGGTTTTAAGGTCTAAAACGCTTCTTTTTAAAGTTATATAATAACAGATTTATTTAAAAATAGTGTTGCGGATTGCTTTTGTCCTGAATATGCGGTTATTTTTTCAACCAATCCTCCTGTGGGCAATTCGTCACGTCTTCGTTAAATTCTTTCTTGTAGAGACTTCATTTATAAAGATTGGTGGCGCCTGAGAGTCGCAAAACTAACTTAAACTACTGAAATAATATAGAAGAGGATAGAAGACATTTTTCTTAGTATCCGTGTGGCTAATCGATTGTCAGTTACCAATCAATTACTTCATGATTTGGTTGAAATGTAAAACATCCTTTAATCACGTATCGAAACTAAAACACTCAAATGTATTAAAAGGAAGCCAAAAGTTCAGCAAAACCATTAAAATTGTAGTTTTGAACTAATAATGTCACGTCTAGTTTCAGCTACCCTCTTCCTCTTTTATTTCCTTTTGCATTTCGCATCGGAGTTTCATTCCCGCAATTTATCGGCCGTTGCAAACTGCCAGTTTATTCCGCCCCCGTATGTCCATTCCAATTATTAACATTTTTTGCGCCATCGAAGAGTTGCCGTTGTTTTCCGTGTAATTGAATCAGCGTCGTTCCCCGAATGGCGGTGGCGCGGCTCACGTCTCGCGGTGCCAGTTTAAAATCACATTACGCCTGGGTCGCCATTAAACATTCAACGGAAACGTGGCCAGTCTGCGGCTGCTACACGTGATACTCTAATTTACGGCGGCCAATAGCGGTCTGCATGTTTCAGATGTACCGTTTACTAATTAACGCAAAATTGATATTTTTAATTCGTTATTTGATTCTGTCATTTTGTTGTAATGATACAATATACTGAAAATAGGTTTCCATATTTCCATTGAATATGAGTAGATATCAATTTAGAAGCATCTATTTTTTACTATAACTGTCAACTATATTCTTTAATTACATCAATAATCAACAACATTGCACTTTAGGACTGACGTTGGACAAAACATGTTCCCTTTTTTACTAGTCAGCTAATAAATAAAATTAAATTGAATTTTACTTTCCACTAAAAATCCCCTTCATGTTATTATTGTTGACAATTCATTATTTGATTCTCTCATTTTGTTGTAACGGTACAATATCCTGAAAATAGGTTTCCATATTTCTATTGAATATGAGCAGATATCAATTTAGAAGTATATATTTTTTACTATAACCGTCAATTATATTCTTTAATTACATCAATAAAAAACAACATTGCACTTTAGGACTGGCGTTGGACAAAACATGTCCCCTTTTTTTACTAGTCAGCTCATAAATAAAATTAAATTGAATTTTACTTTCCACTAAAATGCCTCTTCATGTTATTATTGTTGATGACCCATACGTTATCTCTCAAATGTTTGGTTTACGTTCTAAAAGTTTCAAATTATCAGTGAAACAGTGAAACTGTTTCTATACAATTAAGGACTATACTGAGCATCACAAGGAAAGTAACATTAATTTTAACAGTGATATTTAATGTATTATTTACCATTTGAACTGTATAATTCTAAACAATATGTAACAAGTATTGTACTGTGGCTTCTGGGTCAATGACCCCCATCTCGATCAGGCTTTTCGTCCAGTTTCCCTGATCCATTGAGCAAATGATGAGATGGCCCCTTGTTTTGCAATTGGACATAAATGTAACTTCATTATCTGTGCACGTCTTTTAGAATTCAGTGGAAAATATAGTTTATTCAAATTATCATTTGGCGGCAGGAAGTATTATTCCTTGACGAAGGACATCATGGATAAGAGCCCAAAATGTATTGCTTATTTATCCTTGAAAATAGATTTTATTACATGGGAGGTTTTTTTTGTTTATTAAAAATTTAAGTAGTATATGACTTCGTGTTGGGATCACAGAATTTTGAAAACGTGCACAGAATTCGCTTCTCCCCATAGCACGTCATACGCAGTTTTAACTGTTTTTTGACGTAAAATAACTAAAATCAACAAACAGTTGCGTCCTGCAATGCGAATGGGGGTGTTGCAGCACGTGAAGAAGAAGCAGCGCGTGAAGGTGATGGAGTTCTGGATCGAGGCTGCGCGGGAGTGCTTCAACATCGGCAACTTCAACTCCTTGATGGCGATCATCGCCGGGCTCAACATGTCGCCCATTTCGCGCCTCAAAAAGACGGTGAGTCCATTTTCTGCCTGTCGGTGTTGAGTTAGATTATACAGTTATTTATCATCTTTCTCGTATTATAATGAAGAAAAGTGAATTTGAGAATTCCACGTCATCTTTATGAGATTATACTGTGCGTTTTTTTAATTACGTTACGAGTTTTTAAATAGGGTTTGATTTTCTTCTTTTATTATTAGCATCACGAGTTTTAAATGATCGAAACCCTTTATGCGCCCTTTTAGTTAATTTCATGAGTTTTAATGCGCTCAATTAACTTGATCATGTCATGTGTTCATATATCGTAAGTTAATTCAGTTCAGCAGCATCTAAAATACGGTTCTTTGTTTTAAATCTTCAAAAATAAATATCACAATACCGCTTGTGACAAACTAACATGATACAGCCAGAGAGGAAGTAATTCATACAGACTCTTTGGTATCATTTTTCTGTTTTCCTATACCACACGTTTTTGAGACTCAAAAACTTTGTATCCATTCATCTGCTCGGCGTCCGCAAGTTTTGGGTTATTTAAGGTCTATCAGTCGCCATATTTCTTTCCGGGCAGGCTCGCCTTTCGCTTGCCATTCCTCACGCTTCTTGCCCCTCAGGCAGGTGACATCTGCCAGTCGCCAAGGAGACACCGCCGGCGAAAAGTTGCTAGTTCATAAATTATCCTGGCCCGAGTCCAAATGCGGGCGGCGAAACTTTTCTCGTAAGAAGAGCCTTCTCTGCCGTCACAACACTCCTTCCCTGCACCGGGAGAAGCCATGTACTCCCCCACGCACGTAGCGAAGTCTTTTGGTCCCTTCTTTGCGTTGGGTGTGTCACTGGTAGTGGTTTCTGCCTCCATTATCCGATCCGTTTTTTGATTTCACTTTTGAAATGTCATGGCGTGGTGTTATGCTTGTACCACGGACCAAGTCTTGTTAAAAACTGTAAACAGTTTTTAGACAAATGTTTCTCGGCCGGAGTAGGAGGAGTCTTGGCAGACCGAGAGCATAGCCTCCCATGCAGTGATGGCCACGTATCGACATTCACACTGCATCCTTCATTCGCATTTGCCCTGAAGACGTCCACCGTATATCGCGCGAGATGTAGGCAAACTAGCTAAGGCACGATGTTTCTGCTTGCAATATTACAATAAATAATCGTGTTACAAGCACAACAAATTATATTACATTAATTCGATCAAACGATTATATTACAAAATTAGATCTCAATTAAGAGTCTCATACAGTTTGAAACACTTTCTCTTTGGATCGTTTCATTGATACCACTACTTCTTGAGTGGGCAGCCGGGGGAATTTTAGCCCCTTACCTTATCGCAAGTATACAAGTATCCAATTGTTGGGGTACGAGATTCTGAGTCAGTCGGCGTCATGCCGAATTGTACCCGCAGGGCACGGGAAGTTCGTGTCTGGTGTTGGTGTGTCTCAAATATATTACAGTTCTGTGTTTTTTATAAAGCGAAATTCGCCACATGATCTCTAGAATTTAATCGGTTCGATAAACCGGAAATCATTTCACATCGAAAGTGTGCGAATCAACCCGATAACTTCTCTGACGTTTGTGGAAGATTTACACCCAAACTTCAAAGGAAAAAAAATACATGAAATTATATACTGAACACTTGCGTGTTCATTATACGTTGGTTGTCGTGTTTGTGATCAGGGCAAATCACGGGTTGCTCACATCAGTGTTGTGTCACTTGTACAACGAACTTTTAAGTAGTGGTTGTATGGAAAACTCAAATCATTGTCATTCGCTCTACCAATTGTTGTGGAAAATACCAAGAAACCATTTTAATATCTGCATATTATTGCACGAATGTGCGTAATCCATATTTAACTTGTTCTTATCTCATATGAAACATGCTCTTAAAATTTTGTAGTAATATAACCGGAGTGAATGTGCGTAAATTAGATTAGAATTTTGTTTAATTTCAAATTCTAAATATGTTCATATTGTTTTAACCTTGCGTGATAGAAAGTTTTTATAATGATTTTCGAAATCAGCGTGATCGTTTCCTTTGAAATCATCTAATTTCATCCTAGAGGTATGAAAAAAAAAGTTCTATATTGGAATTTTGCGTATCCATTTCGTGCTTTCACGACTATTTAATCTCATTTTTAATTAGGTAGCTATAGTCTTCTCTTTTAGTTGGCACTGTGTTATCAAAGTCATTTTTGTTAGCATTACGTTAATCCCTCATTTCCGGATATTTCTTAGAGTTCTATCCTTCTACTCATCTCTGAGCTTTTTTATCAGCCATTCTCTTATTTTCCCAGTTCTTTTCTTTTATACTTCCTCCGGGTTCATTCAAGATCCAGCACTTTATCTTCCTCTTAAAGCTAACTTTCGTTTCGGGTGGAGCACACCCGAAGTACGGAGATTGAGTAATCGATGGCACGGATTCTTTCTGCCGGTCCGAAGTACCTTGGCTTTTCTTCGCCACGCCCCCCGGGCTGTGTTTCGCACAAGTTGCGTCTTTCCTCGACGCAAGTACTGTTTCATGTACGGGAGCCCTGTAACTCGGCGAACGTCTGCATCTCCGTGCCGCTATCGCTGGAATTGACGCAGGGAAAACTTCCTGTTGGGAACTCTGAATGCATCGCGCTCGCCAGTTTTGTTTTGTGCCATAAAAGCGCTACTACGCTCAAGACTTATACGCTTCGCGAAATTGTTGGCTCTAGCAATGCTTTTAGGGAACTGTTGTGTTCTCTGAGCAAATTGAAACCCTCTGTGTAATTACATTTGCATGATTCGCTGTTATTTCCTTGATAGAAGTTGATGCACCTCGAGATTGAAAATCAGTTATAGAAATCCTAATGAGAAAGATGTGGATGTCAGCAATTCTGAATAATGACATTTTGCTTCCCTACATTTTCTAAATGATTATTGATGTAGTACTGTTTTAGAGGAGTGTTTTAATACTATGCACGCAACGCCTTTAAAAAGGGATACCTTGCTTTACGGCAGAAACGTTTAGTGTGTCAGCAGCTACATATTTAATCTCGCTTGTTACACTGGGTAGTACACAAGCACAAGTGCAGAGATTAGAACAACTGGGCTGGCAAACATAAAACGGTAAAAACGCGCAACATCCCTCCGAGTGACGAGCAAACGTTCATATGCACTCACGCACTCTTACGCACACACACACACACATTCCGACACTCGCATGTTAAAACGTAAATGGTCTGACGTAAAGCGCTCAAAGTCGGCACCTTCCGCTCCGCGTGCAACATTCCTTGCTCGAACTTTTACAGGTGCTCATATCGACCTGGCTGTTGACATCAAATTGCGCCACTATAACACTAAAATGTAACTGTCTACGCATTCTCTCCTCATAAACATTTAATTATTTGACTGTATCGTCAGCCCGACGTAAACCGCGCGCGTAACCCGCCCGAACGGCAGCTTAACGCCTTCGCGCGCCGTCGCGCCGGTGCGTGTCGCATAAAGGATGGCGGCGCGCAGCCGTCGACGGAAAAATAAACGTTCTTAAGCGGACGTGAAAGCGCCCGGCGGCCGCTGACGTCGATGATCGCTAATTCAACGAGTCGCGTAATTGGTGCTCTTTCGCGCGAACGCCGTTTAGCGCCGAGGTTACTGCGGCCGCGCGGACGGAACAGCCCTTGTAGTGAGTCGCGTGGTGTATGTCTTTTTTTTACGATGAGAGCGGGTTAATGGTGGAGTTGGCGGCTTTATGTGGGTACGTAAGGAGCGGGATGTTTATCACAGCGAGGAGGTGAAGGGAGTGATATGTACGGCGTGATTGTGAGCGGTAGTACTAACCTTATGGGAGACCTCGTAAGATGAAATTGTTCTTCTGAGTTGAGAATAATGTGTATGGTACATTCTTTTTTCTTCTCGTTGTAAAGAAGCCGTTGAATAACTTTCAGTTTTTAAATCAATCAACATATCTTGTACACTAGTTTTCGTTAGTTTGTTTTAGTTGTTTATTTTTTTTTTTCATTTCAATTGGCTTCCATTAGCATAATAGTTAAAGTAATGTTTAAGTTTGTAAGTTTTGTAAATTGAAAGACAAACTCAAAATGTTTACACTTGCATAGTCCTATCCTGTTCTTTGGCTTGACCGCGCTCTACGGGTCTTTGCCGACCAGCGGTGACCTAGCCTCTCGGCCATGGGTAAAGGGGTTCCTGTGGTTAGCCCGAAGACATCCCTTTACCGTATATACTGGTCTTCATAACCTTAGGGTGGACTTTCTCATCGTCACACAGCAATATATTCTGGAACATATGTAACGAAAGCGTAGAGGTATAATTCAGGTATAATTTTGCCCCGATCGGGAATCGAAACCAGGGTTGCGCTGTGGAAAGCAAGCACGCGAACAAACGAGCCACTGAGGGCGAACTTGCTTAGTAAATAAATAAATATGCTAATAGTGTCTTGCACTCTTTCTAACAATACATAAGTACAATGTATTGCCCAAGTGACAGTTACAACATTCACTTACTCTTTTTTTTCTTAAACAATATTCCAAGCGAATCTCAGGAAATCGAATCGATGCGTTACGACGAGCAGTGCAAACACGCCAGGATATAAGTACGGACGATGCGTTCATCCGGTGAGGAAGCGTTGACGGGGCCGGAAATTTGCTTCCGGCCGCCTAATTACGCAAGTTAGAGCCCACGCGAGGGGGCGTGGCGGGGTGGAGCAGTCGGCGTAAACGGCTCAAGGGTAACGGACGCGTTTCCGCCCCACTGCTCTCTAGGGCATGACGTGGTACTCCTGTACGCGACCTTCGATAAATTGATCCACCGTCATGAGATATCATGCGGGTGAAAGAAGAGCTTTTGTGGTGTAACATCTAATCATTTCTTATAGTATTCTGCGCAGTTTGAGATGATCTTGCCCTTTTAGAGATGGAACAAAAATGAGATCAAGGCAATTTATTTGAAGTTTAAAAACGATTGAGATTCCTTTGTGAGCCATTAAATGTGCCAGAAAGGACTCGCTAGATTTTGTTAGGGTATATTTCTACACACTATTTTTTCTATCATTTTTTCACCATCGTCATCAACATCATCATCATCATCACCACCCCACTTTGATTAAACAATTGTGTAGATTATATTACGGTGATTCAGCCCTTACTTGGTAACTGACAATAGCAGCGTACAGTTTAATGTGTCCCTTCTACATGTGAGCCGAATAATTCTGCGGATCGTTTAATAGATTTTGTGGTTTTGCATATTAGCTTTTTAGAGCATTGGGATTTTATCTCGCCATTTAAAAGAGATTTCACGATTTTCTATCCGGACCAAAACCAATGTTTGCATGTAGAGATTGTTTCCATTATTATCTCGCAGCATTTTGGTCAAATGAAAATACGATCACTGATGTGAAACAATGATATGTAATTAACATACAAGCTTACAGATTACATTGATTTTATGGCGCAGTCAGAAAGTCACTTTTCTGTAACGTACGTCTGTGACATTTTCTTCGAAATCCATTCTGAGAACAGAATATAAAGCTTGCTTTCTACTGTGCGTGAAATATGAAAGTAGCTTTATTTAGAGGTCAACGTATTGTTTGCTGAGATATTCTTCTGGAACAACATTTGAATCTTCATTGTAACGTACAAAGAAAATTACGAGTTGAGGATGCATCTATAAACACAAGCTTTATAACTCATAGTACCCTTATGCATTGTAAACCGAATAATCTTGAGAACAAAATGAGAACGTAACCTGCGCGTATACTCAGTAAAGTTAGATTATTCGAATTAAATACCGAAATTGTTTTGATACTTGTTTTATAACTCTCTACATTACATATCTGAGAAAACTCTTAGACAAAAAAATTGTGGAGAGGACACTATTTTACGTTCGGTTGGATTAAATGCACGAAACTCTTGAACTTGAATTTAATTTCCTGAGATCTGATTCATTGTGTATAGTACTTTGGTTATAGATGGTTGAACGATTCAGTTCAAAGTCGTTGAGAATAATGAAACACCGTGGTACGAAATATCAAAGTGACATACTTTAAAAATCATTTTCTGGAGTTTATGAACTAGTAGTTTTGAAAATGGCTGTCGCTAAACAATGTGAGTGATAGTTTAACGCGAATGTGTGCGAATTCACTTTATTCACAGTTACTTACTCGTTTAATTAAATATCGTGTCAAGTTTTACTGTATCTAAATCTTAAATATTTCGTAAACTGACAAAATAAGTGTTTCGAACAAAAGTTTCCATATCACAAACCAGCATAACGTTTGATTTTTATCATAATATTAATGTAAATTGTTAGAGTCGGTAAGCCGAACCATACTATTAATTTAAATTGTTAGAGTAAGTAAGCCGTTGGTTGAAAACAATCTTTCTCCGGCCTGGGTGTATATGGTCGGGCCGGCCCCGCCTTCCCAATGTTCGCGCTGAGCCCTGAGCCGCAGAGCCGGCGACGCGGTGGCTGCAGGAGCCGCGTAAATCGCCTGCTTTATGGGCGCCGTTATCTCTGCGCGCGACGGCGCCATAGCCCCCCCTCCTCCTCCCTCAAACCCACAGTCTCACCCCTTACAGACGCCACCACTCGTACCGCCGCCATCGGCATCGCCATCGCCATCGCCATCGCCACAGTCACAGTTACCGCCACAGCCACCGCCACCGCCACAGCCAACGCCACCGCCACAGCCACCGCCACAGCCAACGCCACCGCCACCGCCACCGCCACAGCCACCGCCGCCGTCATCGCCACCGCCACAGCCACAGCCACCGCCACAGCCACAGCCACCGCCACAACCACCGCCACCGCCACCGCCACAGCCACCGCCGCCGTCATCGCCACCGCCACAGCCACCGCCACAGCCACCGCCACAACCACCGCCACCGCCACCGCCACAGCCACCGCCGCCGTCATCGCCACCGCCACAGCCACCGCCACAGCCACCGCCACAACCACCGCCACCGCCACCGCCACCCCCACCGCCACCACCATCGCCATTGCCACCGCCGCCGCCGCCATCGTCACCGTCACCGCCGCCGCCTCCGCCACCTTCACCGCCACCGCCACCGCCATCGCCATCGCCGCCGCCGCCATCGCCACCATAATCGCCACCACCACCACCACCACTACCACCACCACCACCACCACCACAATCGCCACCATAATCGCCACCACTACCGCCACCACCATCTCCATCGCCACCGTCACCGCCACCCTGCTACCATCACCTGAGCGTACTTTTCAGCCTCTCTTCATCGAAACCTCTTCACGACTCCGTTCTGGAACCATCATCATCGTGATCTTCCCACCCATTAGCACTGTCTGCGTCGCCTGTACGCACTGCCGACTTCGGTTCCCTCCTGCCCCCTTCCGAGATGTGGTCGACTTCCCCGCCGTCCTCTCACGCACTCAGCGGCAGGAGGCCTGAAAAAGATAGGGGCGCGACGCGGCAGAGGTCTTGGCAGATTAGCCCTATCCACTTCTCCAACGCCACCGTCACTTCCCCCCCCCCTCCGCGTCCTTCTCTAGCCCCATCACTGTCCCAGCCGCCGCCCTGCCCCCAACCATCCCCGTTCCCTTACCGTCCTCTTCCCCGTCCCGGTTCCCATTCCCGCCCCCAAACCATCCCCGTTCCCTTACTGTCCTCTTCCCGTCCCCGTCCCTATCCCACCATCCCCGTTCCCTTACCGTCCTCTTCCCTGTCCCGGTTCCCATCCCCGCCCCCAAACCATCCCCGTTCCCTTACCGTCCTCTTCGCCGTCCCTGTCCCCACCCCGCCCCGCCCCCGCCCATCACCTCTCCTCGCCGCAGCCCCGTCCGCGGGCGTGTTGAGAGCTTCTGCGCGTTTCTATTCCGCGGAACCCAAATGCGGACGAATGTGCCCCGCGTGTCCGCCGAGAGCGCCCGCAGCCACAGCCTGCGCTGCCACCCTGCCGTCCACTCCTCCCGGCGTTATTGGATTGGCCCAGCCCAACATTTGCTTGCGTTTATTCCTGGGGCATCATAGCGCACGGAGGTGGCCTATTGATCGACTGTTAGGGGGGGATTCGGTAAACGGGGATGTAATGCAAGTGCAAGGCTCGAAGCCATTGCAAAAGTGGGCTGGAAATATGAAGATTTCACCAAAAAAGCTTCGACCTGTAAGAATAAGATTAGAATTGGCACTTTTCACAGACATTTATGATATAGAGTTTCTGTTGTCTTTATTTAACGAATAATAACTACATTGCACTCCCATTCACTTTTACTAGAAACATAATTGTTTCGTTGCTCCAAAACTTGGTTGAGTGTTCCGCCTAATAGTTAATAATTAATAGTTAATAATAATGATTCCGTCTAATATTTTAACTTGAAACTCGCAGTGTAATTGAGCTGAAACGTTTGATTAAAAAGCTACAATTTTCGAGCGTAATGAATTGTGGTTTGTTTCACTAACATCTGAGGGAAATATAGTAATTTCACTATTACTCTCCATTTTCATATGATGAAGTTATATTTATTTTAATTGTTAATTTATTGTTTCCCTCAGTCACGAGCACCACGCATATATTTTCCGTGTTCCAAAAACACACCAACCAATTATTATTTAACATATCCAGTATTTTCCATCTCTCAGTCATCAGCTACATTCACCCACCCTATTTATCATTGGCTGACAGCTCGTGTCTGACTCTAGCTCCGGTCACCGCACCTCGGCTTCACCTCCCGCCGAATGCGAGCGGCGTGGAGGGGCCGGCTGCAAGGCGCCGAGTGCTTTCGAGTGTTCCTGCGGCGTTATTGCGCGGATGCGCTCGCCTCGAAATGAGATAGCTTCCGCCCCGCCCCCGCCCCCTCACACTACACACTGCCCGCCTCGCCCCGTCGCTACCACAGTCTCCAACACGGCGCGCCGCCTGCGGCTTGCCACCCGTTGCTTGTGCTTTGCAGTGGCACTTGCCGCCCGCTGGGCCCCCTCCGCCTCACGCTTCTCTACGCCCACCTCTCGCTTGCTCGCTACTCCTCCCACTGCACACATTTTCGCTCTCTCTCTCCCTCTCTCTCCCTCTCTCTCTTTCTCTGTCTCTCTCCCTCTCTCTCCCTCTCTCTCTCTCCCTCTCCCTCTTCCTCCCTCTCGCTCTTCCTCCCTCTCGCTCTTCCTCCCTCACGCTCTCCCTCCCTCTCGCTCTCCCTCCCTCTCGCTCTCCCTCCCTCTCGCTCTCCCTCCCTCTCGCTCTCCCTCCCTCTCGCTCTCCCTCCCTCTCGCTCTCCCTCCCTCTCGCTCTCCCTCCCTCTCGCTCTCCCTCCCTCTCGCTCTCCCTCCCTCTCGCTCCTCTATCGCTCCCTCTCTCTATCGCTCCCTCTCTCTATCGCTCCCTCTCTCCACGCTCCTCTCTCCATCGCTCCCTCTCTCGCTCCTCTCTCTCTTTCCTTCTCTCTCTCCCTCCTCCCTCTCGCTCCCTCTCTCGTTTTCTTCTTTCGCTCCCTCTCTCGCTCGCTCTCTCTATCGCTCCCTCTCTCTATCGCTCGCTCCCTCTCTCTATCGCTCCCTCTCTCTATCGCTCCCTCTCTCTATCGCTCCCTCTCTCTCTCGCTCCCTCTCTCTCTCGCTCCCTCTCTCGCTCCCTCTCTCGCTCCCTCTCTCGCTCCCTCTATCTTTCCTTCTCTCTCCCTCCTCCCTCTCGCTCTCTCTCTCGCTCTCTCTCTCGCTCTCTCTCTCGTTTTCTCTCTCGCTCCCTCTCTCGTTTTCTCTCTCGCTCCCTCTCGTTTTCTCTTTCGCTCCCTCTCTCGTTCCCTCTCTCGTTCCCTCTCTCGCTCCCTCTCGCTCCCCCTCTCGCTCTCTCTCTCTCTCTCTCTCTCTCTCAGCTTCCATTGTCATCCCCAGTTCCGATCACTTGCATTCCTCTCCCTCCCCCAACCTCTCTTTATTGATCTTTCTGTTCCGGCTTCTCACCTCGTCTTCAAATCTCTGACTTCCCATTTTCCGTCTTGTGTGCCTGGTCTCGTGACCCCACCTTCTCGTCTCGGCCTCAGCTCCTTCAGCCTTGGTCCTCGCGCCGAGTGCCTTCCGCGTCTTGCCACCCGCACGCGGCGTCGGCGTCCCACCCCCACCCCCACCCAATGTTAATCTCCTAGATCGTGGAAGTCGTGGCGTTGGATGCACGAGTTATAAGTACTCTGGCGCTGTAAACGACAGGCGGATGGATTTTCTGCGACTGCGCGGAGACCGGGATTACAATCGCCTTTGTCGGGTTTATGACTTCTCGGTAATGCATCTCTGACGCTCGGGAATATTGCAGAGTAATTCAAATTTTTATTTCCGATGAAGTGATCGCTCGTAGAACTTCCGCTGATTTTCAACCAGAGGAGGAGGAGGAGGAGGAGGAGGAGGATTCCTAAAATCGGCTAAGTAGATTACTTGGGACCTGCCTGTGTCCTTTGATAAAATGTGAAGCTAATAAAGCAAATATTGTTTTTGTATTTCCGTTTCAAGAAGTAGATTAAAGTGCATTTAATTGTTAGGAAAGCCCAATATTTATATTCGCACAAACATACTACCTGCAAACATTCCAGTTCCGTTATTTTTTTGCAATCATATTTCTAATTTTTTTCTGTAATGACTCTAGCAGAATGTACTTTTTGTGATCAGTTGTGTGTACAGTAGTATTTTCACCGGACGAGGTTCTAGTTTGAAATAGCGTTAATTTATAAATCCATTACTTTTAATAAATTAAGATTGCGTTCATATCCCCATATCTTTGCAAATTCAATAGTAATTTACTATCACATTCTTGTAGAATAATTGAAAAGAAATCTTGTATAAATTTGATATACTTTTATTACTTTTCCGTGGTACCCTTGAATAACATTGCTCAGCCACAATTCCTTATTGGCTAAATCCGTTCTCTTTTCGTACAAACACGCTCAAAAGACGTCGACTTCAGATTTCCATTTTCTCGCGCGAGGCACAACACGGAGGAAGCGGGTGTACGAACAAAAGACTCGCGTTCCGCTCAGCACTGCCGCGCCGGCGACAGAGGCTGTGTTCAGGAGGCCTCGCCTTTCTTATCGCGGCAGAACTTGAGTTCCGCGAGAATATGAAAGACTTATTTTCTCTTCCTTCCCGGCCGGGTCGCGCGGGCGGACGAGGAGGTCCCGGCCCGCGGCGGCGCCTTGTTGCGAAGTTGCCGCTGGAGGTCGGGATCGTCGCGAGCGCGCCCCAGCGCAAACTTGGCGACACGTCCACTCGCCCCCTTCATCCGCCCCCACCGCCGCCGGCTTGGTGTCGCCCGCCCACGCTGCCGCCACCTACACCTCCAACTGATGTCACTGCAGCGCCTCTGACCGGGAGGTCCTGACGGCGGCAGGATTTTCGACCCTACCTTTTCAGCTAGGTCGGATTCAGTCGCCGTCTGGAGGAGAATTCTAGCGGCCGGCTGCTCTGATCGGTAGTTTTCCGTGGTTTCTCCGATCGACACCAGGCGAGTGCCGGAGCAGTACACTACCAAACGGGACACGGACCGTGCGCGATCTGTCGTTCCTCTTCCTTGTACTATCCTATCGCCTTACACACACACACTTACACTAACATGCACTACACTACCATAAATTCCGGGAGACCGGTCGGGAGCTTAGAGCTTGTCCCGGCTGGGGCGGTGCCCCGCTGGTGGGAGAGTCCTGGTTAGGGGGAAACCCCGCCAGCCGACGGTAGGTCGGCGCCGGATCTCGCCATCCAGCGGGGGAAGATCAACGCCATCTCCCGACAAAAAAACATGCACTACATTTACGGGACTAATGGCCAAAGCAGTTGACGCGCCCGGAAACACGAAAAAATCAATCAATCAATCAATCAACCTACACCTCCGACAGCTCCCACACTCTGAGTAGCCCGTTTCGCCCCTTCAAGGACGGTTCGGGGTGATGCAGCGGAACGTATGGCACTATTGCTCACATTTTTAATCACCTGTTGCCAACGCTGTTATTTAGTTACTATCGTTTCAGTGGGGTTTATTTCTCTACTCAAATCAAAAATCGTTGCTACTTACACAAAACCGTCTGTTACAATTGTATCTTCATTAGCAGCGTAATTTACAGACATTGTCGTATTTTCATACCCCGGCCATGTAACTACGCTTTTGACAAAGAAAATGCAACTTGCACATCTGTAAATGGTATCAGATACCCAAATTGGCTCTCCTTTTAATATACCCTTCCGTCCTTTACTATTCAGAGTTTTTTAAGTGAAAAAAAATTTGCCAATTATCTATTATTGTATGCTACTACTATTTTTTGATATTGTGCGCAAAGTATCCCCAGTAGCGCATTACAAATGACGGGCGTTGGTTCATTCACATTAACAGCTTGACATTTTTCATCAACTACGATCCACCGTCTTTCCTGACATTATCCAGTGACGGATTTCTTACAGCGTTCCTTTACGTCATTCTGAAATTCCCGTTCGTTCTAAAAGTGCATTGTCTTAGTATATTCTATTATCAAAGTTGTATTCCACTTGTAATTTTTATTTTGAAACCCCCCTCACAAATTTCAAATTTGATAGTTTTCGCAAATATCAAATTTGATAATTTTCGTAAATATCAAATTTAATAATATTCGCAAATATCAAATTTGATTATTTTTGCAAATATCAAATTTGATTATTTTCGCAAATATCAAATTTGATCATTTCCGAAAATATCAAATTAGATAATTTTCTTCGTCCGCGGAGTTTGATGGGTCTCCATCGCCTCGTTGCATGCTTCTCTCTTGAGTCTTTCTCTCCGTCACCTTTCTGTCGCTTACTCCCGTCGCCCCCACACCAATCACCTCCCCGCAGAAGCTCCGCCCCCACAACTATCCCTCTTCTCGCCCGCACTTCCACTTTTGCGACGAGATGGCCGCCCGCCTCGCCATTCTTCTAGGGCCGGTGGACTCTTAAATATTTAAACTTTTCATCTGAGACTCATTCCCCGCACTTCTCTCACTCCGCTCCGCCTCCCCATTACTCATTTTTAATTCACTCCTTCATTTTTTTCAGTCCTTAAATCACCGACGTTCCCCCGTCCGCTTCTCTACCCTTGCGGCCTCCCAGGAGCTATCAAGTAAAGATCCGGCCTTTTTATAAGCCTAGTGAAATGTATTATGTGCGTATTACACATTTAAATTACTTTCTCGACCGAGGAAGTGTCTACAGCGTTATGACTTGGATCTTAATTTCAGGAACTCGCTTGTGAATAAAGATCGCTCGTTTCTCTTGTTGACAACTGTTGTTTCAAATCACTGAGAGAAGAATTTCTAAGGAATGCTTCACGAATTTGCAAGCGTAAATGTCGTTGACTTCTTTTACAATTTTTTTTCAAAAATGTAAATGGAAAGTCTCAAGTATTAATATTTTCTGTGACTCTTTAAAGTACTTATTTCCATATGTTTTAAATGCGTTTCAATTCAAATAATGAAAGGTAAAGAGTACGGAATTACGTCTTCTTCATATAGAAGCATGGGCGTAAATTCTGAATGAACTGTCTGCATTCCCCTCCTTTCAGGATTTGACGGCAGGGGAGTGGATCATAGGGCAGTAGTAGACTATGCACGGTTAAGCTCCTCCGAAGGATAATAACCCAGCTCTCCGCTCCGATGGCCCTTTCCCCTCCCAGTGGCTTCGGCTCTGACACGGCGCCCTAATTGCCATTACCAACTAGAGCCCGGACAAAGACAGGGCTGTGCGAACTTGGTGACCGTGTTATTGTTTGTAATTAGGCGGTAAACAAATCTTTTAATTTATTTCATGCGACAGAAAAATAAAGCATTGGAAATTTACCTGTAAAATTACCTAATATTTTTTGTAGTACTTCAACTATTTATAAAATAGAAAATCAATTTATAAACGCCTAAATTCAGATTATTTTAAATGATTACACGCGTACAGGTATAACTTTAATACATAATTGCTGTTATTAAATATTTTATTTCAAGAATCATCATAAATATATATTCGAGATTAACTGCTCAACTGTGGCTCCTTTAGACTAAAATATTTCTGATCAAGTGTTTCTCAGTTTAGGAACAGCACAGTCACGGTACGAAATCCTCAATATTGTCCTAGATCATATTAAAGTGAGAAAACCAAGTCCAAACATGAATCAAGAAAATATATATTTTTTAGATATTGTGAATTTCAATGACTTCGGGGATGCTGTTTGTCTCAAGATTTTACCCACTAGTCAAAAATTTCATTACCAAATGGTTATATTTAAACCTCTTACGTTACGAGAAATATTTTAAAATGCATCTTGCTTATCTGTTAATAGAGAATTATTGAAAGGATCTTCCTGCAAACGTTCAACAGCGAAAAATATTAGCAAGTAATGTAATGAGAAAGAAATATTTCTCTAAAGTTAATTAAGGTCTCACGTTTCAGTAAGTTTCAAAGCGCCTATGTACCATCTTGGCTCGATGATATTTGCGAAAGTTTCTGAAAAAGACGCCCAAGACGGGCTTTGCACATAATGAAGCGCGAAGGCCGTTTCGGGGTTCGGCACGCCCACGAAGCCGGTTCCGCGAAGGCCGTGTGGCGAAAATGCTCAGGGCAGGCGGCGTTTTCACATCGCACCGCCAGTTGTGCGAAGCCGAAGCTGCAGAAGCGGCCAGTGGCGATGTGAAAGAACGCGCAAGTTAGGCGAATCCCGAAAAGTTCTTCCTGACGACCAGCTAGGTTAGCTCAGGACAACAATCTTACCACTGCAGGGACACAGACCTGGAGCGTCTAGGGTTCTAGTCCCGACGTTGGCAGATTTTTCGAAGTGAGCTAAAACGCTAGGTCGAATTCAGCCGCTGCCTGATGGAAAATTGTACCGGCCGTGTTCTTTCACCATTAGTCTACCTTGGTGTCTCCGATCAGAACTAGGCGAATACCGGAGCTGTACCCTAATAAATGAACCACGTACCGCGCGCGATCTTTCCTTCCTCATCCCCGTCCTCACCTCTCCACTTACATACACTTCATGACCGTCCACATTTGGAGCCCAGTCGGGCGCTTGGAGATTGTTCCTGCTGTCGGAGATGCTTGGAAGGGGAGGCCCGTCAATCGTCGTGTAGTTCGGCGCAGGATCTCACTGTAGCAGGGGAGGAATAGCCCCTCCCGCGATGTAGCATGCATTGCACAGACTAATGACTAGGGAACGGAAGTTATTGTAATAAAAAAATGAAAAATATGTACATATATGTGTACTTGTTTTTTCCAAAAACATTTAAGAAAAAATAGAAAATATGTAAAATAAAAATTCATTATTGTAAATAAAATTGTTCTCTACAAGGATTTTCCTATCATAGAACGTCGCCGATCAGTTCTTAAGGATTTCCGTGGCCAAAAGTAGGTTCTATCTCTACTGAAGTAATTGTACACTAGAATTCCCACATGTAAGAATTTTATTCGAAATATAAAATACATTCATAGCGTATATTACAATGTTTACGGGAAGCCGGTGTACAAGTGAATAGTACTACCGGATATCGAATGATAGATCCAAGGGGAGGGGATTAAAGGGTACCTATGTTCCACCCTCCACATTGAACAACGCGGCAAGAAAATTTTCTGTAAAAAAATATTTGTTAGTTTTCGATCGCGCAACGAATTTGCTGTTTGAAACATAAGCAAGCACATGGCTGAAATTACTTTTATTCGTAAAAATCTGCTCATATCAGACTCGCAAGTACGCAGGAAGATGGGGGGAGTAAGTTTGACAATTCATGGCAGATATATGGGGATAATAGAAGCGCAGCAGCATTACATTTGATTTGTAAGAAAGATGATTCCGTAACATGTATTGCAAACGCGCATCTGAAATGTTCCGTTTCGACGTATAAATATATTTAAATGTAACGAAATATATAGTAATAGGTAAAATATGTGAAAATATGTAATTATATCAAAATGTGTAAAAATATGTTAAATAAAAATAGTTCTAATTCATTCAGAATGTCTTGTAATCTCTAAAAAATATAATAGAATGTGGGTATCTAATTCCTGTAAAAACACGTAATTACATGGCAATCCGTTCCCTACTAATAACCAAAGCAAATAACACGCGCGGAAAAATAAATGGCAAAACAGCCCGGAAATCAATAAACAAATCATTCGGAGCCCCTAAAAGTTCCTCCTGGCGCTGACACTCCGCGCAAATGTCGCTCCCCCCTCCCCCGGGCTGCCTCCCGTTCGTGGTTGTCGCCTCCGTCTCCAGATTGGTTCTTTGGAGCCAACGTCCACGTCGCTTTTATGGCGCCCGCGCACTTGGTTCTCCATTCGCTCGCGGGGCGAATTGCGAGGGGCTGGTTGCGGGGCATCCGATTCGGCGCGGAGTGCTGAGAGGGCGTTTGGATATAGTTTCTTTCCATTATTATTTAATTGTATTTAATGATTGATAATGATTTTTAACAGCCCACGTACTCAGACATTTATAACAACCCAATCTATTTCATATCAACATACGTCTTTTCTAAAATAAAAGGGCGGTTCGAGGATAGTGTAGGCCAGAAAAACGATTGATTAAGGGAGAAATTATACTGTAAGTTAATGAAGTGAGATTAATCTAACACTAAAATGGTTGCGTATATTTATGCGGAGAAGTACAAGAAATTGCTGTAGAAAGAATATATAGTAAATGTTCCAAAAGTTACTTGATATCATGAATGGCTTTTCATGTTATCTTTCAACAATTTGTCCGTAATCTATTTCGTGCCTTTTTTGTTAATATTCTGGTAATTACAATTATTAATATAAATAATATTCTGCAAAGTATATCTCATTGTATTTTATATTTTAGATATTTTTATACATGACCGTTCATTGTTAGGGCTACTGAAATATCGTTTGAAATAAAAAGTTGGCAACTGACTCTAAATAGAAACTTCTCTTGAAACACATTTCATGCATTCTTCATGATTGTAGGAAGTCACATCCAATAAGCGAATTCAAAAGTCATCCACTTCGTAAATTTAAATCACGAACTTCGGGCCACTTTAAAACTCTCCGCAAAGAAACTATGCTACCCTTATTGGAACCACTTGGCAAATAGAAGAGCGCGTTTCTGTGAAACAATCGGCGTTTCCAAATCCTTGGTAGCTCTCATTACCCGCGCATACGCAGCCAAGTACGATCCCACCGATTCTAAAATCAGGTCTGAATGTTCCCCGCGTCCTACTGGTTGAAAAATACGCCCTGGCGCACCCCGTCCGCTGTGTTGTTTGTCGTTGCTGAACACTGTAACCAAGTGTATGACGAAGAGAAATCCGACAAAAAACACCATCATGATTATCGGGGCGTGGCATTGTGTCGTCTGACTCGGCTCTCCCCCTCCTCCGATGGTGTTGACAGAACCGCGTGTTTAATCGCCGGTGCGTTCTATAGATCATGAACTTACCCTCTGTTGCTGGATTGAAATGGCTCAACATAGTGCTTGGGCGCTCCCTGTTTTTCGAATTGTGAGAGTATTTAATCACCTAGTGTTTGCGCATGTACGTACACGGCTCTGAGAGTCAACACGCTCGTATCTAACTCGTAAAGTTGTTTACTTCCATTGTTTACTTTTTTACTGCAAGTTAAACTAGTGGTACTACAGAGTTGCACACACCTTCTCGCACTAGTTAGTTTTCTAAACACTAGCTTTTGGGTGTTGTCCCACCCTCTTTCCAGGTGCTACTTATCGGTACCTGAAATACTTTTCTTTCACATTTTCTCAATTTGTTCGGTCCTCTAATAACAGAATTGAAATATAACAATATTATAGGAGGGTTAAACCTTGTGCTGTATGTAAATTTTAATTGAAAAATTTCCAGCCGTTCTTGAGAAAATGTTATTTGATTGTTTCTAAATATGAGCTCGTCTTCTGAGAAAACTTTTAAATTCTCGAGAATTTTCATTAGAAATCATTTGAATCACCTGTTCTCAAAAATGCAATAAGTATAAAAATGCCCGTAAGGTAAATATTAACGACGTGAGATATATTTAAAAATACATTTTTGTAATTTTTAATAAAACAAAAGTAGACGTGAAAATAGCGTTTGCGATATACTATTCAGTGCATTTAGCACTATCCGTACCAACAAACATAAAGAAATAATTTTGAGTCGTTTTTGATAAAACCTTGTTTTTGATATTGTCCATATTTCCCTCAAAATTGCGCGAAAACTGTTATTTAAAAAAAGTGTATGACATTAATTTAAATACCAATTGTGATGAATAGATTTCATTTCAAGAAAAAATCTTTTTTTCAGTATTGTAGTCGTAGAGAGACCTCGAAAATATTTTAAACTTTTGCAGTTTTCGAAAATGCAGAAAATTAAACGAAAATATTATTTGGTGAAATTTTATATTTTTTTCTCTGTGTAAAAAAAATTGAAGCCAGATTTTGAGAAAAAATTAAAAATGTCCTTGATGCTTCATACAAAATGCCTTCAAAAATTCAAATATCTGTTTCAAATTCAAGGGGTCGCGACGTCAGTAAGATGGGAGAATATCAATTTTGGTTAAAATCTTTCTTACGGTTTAGCTAGCGTTGTTGATGGATAGTCAGATGACCAGATTGACGGACTGAAATTCAATTGTCAGTATAATCTATAATTAATTATATTTTGAAGCCTAGATAGAACAAAAGAGAATACATGTCACGATGGGTAAAACATCACTAATTGAAAAGCGTATTTTGGTTGTGGCTTCTCTCCATATTCGTTTGTTTTCTAGTTTTAATTGTCAATATATTCTTCAGACGCTTCTCCATCGTGCTGCTAGAAATAGTGTCCTAAAACAGTGGAGTTGAGATGTTAATAATAATATAATTTTCTAATTTCCCCTTCCTGCAAAATTGCATTTTAAGGAAATACCATTTCCACCATTTCATTTCGGCATGTTACTCTGCTGTGCTGTTCACCAACCTGAACACATTCAATTCTCATTTCACTATGCGTAGAAATGTTACTTGTCGCTTTTCCGGCCCACACAACTTCGCCAAGCCCTTCACTCTACGCCACTATCGGCCATGAGCCTCTTCAAGAGACCTCTTCCATAGAAGAAATAAAAGAGGTCATCTTCGTCAACATATTAGTTTTATTCAGATAGCCGGCTTTCTACGGCTTTGCCGGCATCTTCAGTCTACAAGGTACAGAAAATATATAAATAAATTACAAATAAAATACAAAATAAGATAGAAAATTAAATTACAATTAATAGATACATTTAAATTGTAGTTACAAATAGCAGATAAAATTGCGAAAATTGAAATGCAACGGGAGGATTAGTAGCAGTTCAACTTAAAAATTATAAAATACCAATAAAGAAAGACACATTATGTGATTGCAAAGGATAGGAACAAATAGCAGATAAAATTGCAAAAAATGAAATGCGATGGCGGGGGGAATTAATACAGATAATAGCAGTTAAAATTACAAATTATAAGTATAAATAAGGAAATATACATTATGATATTGCAAAAGATTAAAAATAATAATAATAAAAACGGTAATGAATATAAATAATATAAAAGGGGGGATAGTAATAATAATTAATAGCAAATGATATTACAAAGATGGGGAAATAATTGACTATTAAGTTGAGCCGCTTTGCTTACCTCGCTGCTTTCGGCAAAAGTCGGTCGACTGTGCCCAGAGGAAACCTCTTCAATAGTAGTTCCTCAATTGTTTTCGTTCTATTTTTATTAGTGCACATGCACGCAGTTCGTGCGAAAGATGTGTCTAATCCGCGTCCTGCAGCAGCAGATCCACTCTGCGGGAAGGGAGGCGCCGAAGCGCGTGGAGTTGCGTGTGGAGAGCGGTCAGCGACCGGCGCAAGGGCTACATGATGCGCCGCGCGTCGAGTGCACAGCCGCACATCCGACGCGACGCGACGCCTGTCAACTCGCGTTGCCGGAAGGAGTCTTGTTTGGCCGGCTGCTGTGCTCGGCGCGCGCTGTTCACATCCCTCCCCAACCCGCTCCGGCCCGCCCCGCCCCGCCCCGCCCCGCTCCGCCCCGCCCCGCCCCGCCCCGCCCCGCCCCGCTCCGCCCCGCCCTGCTCCTTCCCGCCCCGCTCCTTCCCGCCCCGCTCCGCCCCGCCCCTCTCTGCCCCGCCCCTCTCCGCCCCTGCCCTGCCACGCCCCGCCCCGCCCCGCCCCTTCCCGCCCCGCCCGACTCGACCCGACCCGATCCGACCCGACCCGACCCGACCCGACCGACCAGACCAGACCAGACCCGACCCGCTTCGCCCCGCCCCACCCCGCCCCGCCCGCTTCGTCGACCTCTGCCCCGCCCCGGCCCTGCCCTGCCCCGCCCCGCCCCGCCCCGCCCCGAGTCGACCCGAGCCGACCGACCAGACCCGACCCGACCCGCTTCGCCCCGCCCCGCCCCGTCCCGCTTCGCCCCGACCCGCTCCACCGCCCCGCCCCGACCCGACCCGGCCCGACCGACCCGACCCGACCGGCCCGACCCGCTTCGCCCCGCCCCGCCCGTTCCGCTCCGCCCCGCTTCGCCCCGACCCGCTCCACCCCGCCCCGACCCGACCCGACCCGACCCGACCCGACCCGCACCGCCCCGCCGCCTCCAGCGCCTCCTCCTCCAATGCCCCTTCTCCCTGTTCCGCTAAGTCTACTGGTTCCGCTGGGCGGGCTTTTTGTACACATCTTCACTTCTCTCTTGATTTGGGTTATTGCACGTCAGAGCCATGCTCTGCCTTGTACTGTTATTTCAGAATGAGGAGATATTCCTTACTTTTGTCTCTTGATTCATCCCTTTGAATATTGTATTACTAAATAAAAGAATGTGTTCCGACCGTATGCTGCTAGATATTGTTCTCATTCTCATGCTCGCTTCTGTTTCGTGTCTCCCCTAATCATGACGTCCGTGGAATTCACCACGTCTCTCTTTCCACGCTTTAAGTAGTCTTTTCTCCTCTCTTGTATCCACCATTTCATTTCCGCATATGACTCCGCCGTGCTACATATTCCGGGAGACCGGTCGGGAGCTTAGAGCTTGTCCTGGCTGGGGCGCTGCCCCACTAGTGGGAGAGTTCTGGTTAGGGGAAACTCCACTAGCCGCCGGTCGGTCGGCGCCGGATCTCCCCATCCGGCGGGGGAAGATCACCGCCATCTCCCGAGGAAAAAAGCACGCACTACACTTACGAGACTAATGACCAAAGCTGTTGACGCGCCCGGAATCACTAACCAACCAACCAATCCGCCGTGTTGTTCACCAAGCTGAACACGTTCAATTCTCACTTCACCAGTAATTTTACAAGTCGGTTTGCCGGCCTATACAACTACGTCAAGACCTTCACTCCCCGCCATTACCCGTCATAAGCCTCTTCGTCACCACGTACTGCATCCCCACCCACTTCCACCGAATCAAACCCAGACCATCCCATCCCGTTGCTGCCTTCGCCGCCGTCCACCACTCGCGAAGCGCTGCCGTCGCGCGCGTCGATTTCCCGCGCCCGAAGCGTCTGTTTGTTTCGCGTTTCATTTCCTTCTGCGCTGCCTTGTCGGCGCGCCGCTCTCCCGCGGAGCGGCTATGCAGCCCAATTTCCGGTCCCCGGCGCGCTTCGGCACGCGACGTTATTTAATATCGACATCGTGGACGTTTACCTTCTCGGCGGCGAAAAACCGCGCGGCGTTTTCGCCGTCTCTGCGGCGCCCGCTGTCCGCGCATCGATCTGCTTTCGTTGCGCTTCGCGGCGCCGTTTCTGCCAATTGGCGACGAACGGGCAGCGCTCCTATCCCGCTGGCCGATCTACAATTTCCATTGAGGCGAATTGAAAACCTCTCATTGTACTCGGCTCACACGCCCGTTACCGCGGACGGTTCTTGCCCTTGCCCTTGCTTACCCGCACCTCGCCCGCACCTCCGCCCCTCTCTCCCACTCAACCTGCAGGGCAGCACCCCGCGGAATTCACCTCGGTTGTTTAATCCCTTGCTTTTATTTTTCCATTGAAGCGTATGAATTTTCACTTTTTCACAGCCTTTCGATTTTTTACATTTCCGTTCTTTCTGTGCATTTTATTTCGTCATTTTCTCTTGTATCCAAATTTCGTACATTCACTGTTTATTGATCTCTTTCTTAATGTTTACCTTACAAAGCATGTTCATTATCCTTTCCTTGAGTGTCGTCTCATCGCATGTTGGTAGATCTGACATTCCCTTGTATTTCATTATTAGCTCCTGACACCGTTGTGAACAAAAGATTGGCGTTGCTTTAAAATCCTTGCTTGTGAAGTGACGGCAATATCCTCAAGGCATTTTAGCCTGGTTTCTCCTTTCCAGTTCCAACTGACTACCTCGACACGACCAACCATCCCAAGCCAGCGCGCGTTCCCCTGCTTTCGGCACTGCCTTCATGCTCCACCCACTCGGTCGTCCCCGTTCCCCGCCCCCGCCCCCGCTCCCGCCCCCGCCCCCGCCTCCGTGACCACCCCCGCCCCCGCTGCCCTGCCTACCCGCCCTCGCCCGCACACCAGCCCTCGCCCGCACATCCGCCCTCGCCCGCACACCCGCCCTCGCCCGCACACCCGCCCTCGCCCGCACACCCGCCCTCGCCCGCACACCCGCCCTCGCCCGCACACCCGCCCTCGCCCGCACACCCGCCCTCGCCCGCACACCCGCCCTCGCCCCGCCCCGCCTCCGCCTCCGCCCCGCCTCCGCCCCGCCTCCGCCCCCGCCTCTCCCCCGCCCCCGCCCGTGCCCCTACCCGGTCCCCGCCCGCGTCCCCGCCCGTGTCCCCGCCCGCGTCCCCGCTCGCGCCCGCGCCCCCGTCCCCAGCCACGTCCTCGCCCTCGCCCCCGCCTCCGCTCCCGCCCCGCCCCCGCCCGCGGCCAGTGCGCTGACGGTTGGCCGTGCGTTGATTTATCCGGCGGTGTGCGAACGTTGCGCCCCTCGCGCACAATGGCGGCCGCGGCGCGAACAATCGAGCGTCACAAAGCGGCGCGCGGCCGCGGCCCGCTTCCGCCGCGGAAGGAACAAAAGACGGCCGGGCCGCGTGCTCCACGGCTCACTCGCTCGCTCGCTCGCTCGCTCTTTCCAGCGGCCCTGACCGACCGCGCCCGCCCGCCCGCCCGCGTTCATCTTCCGCGCCCACAGCAGCCACCTGTTTGGAGAGGGCGTGTGCACTGCGGAAGGGGATGGCCATTTTGAATATGTAGTTCTTGACTTGTTTGAATTTAAATGCTGTGTTGATGTGTGTTTTTCTTCACAGATTTTTTCGTTACTTGTAATTTTGAGTGGCTTCATTAATGAATGTTTTTCTAGAAACAACAAAATAGTTTTGCTCGCGACAAAAGTCAATTTTAATGTTTAATGAAAATATTATGTAAGTGGCATATTTCATTACTCGTCACTTACACTACCTTCATTCATCACACTTCACATAGTTTACAAGTTATCATTATCTGCATCTCGCATTTCTCGACGTTCCGTCCGTATAGAAGTCAAGTTTCAGTCTAGGGGAATTAACTCTACAATTATGTCGCCAGAAAACTATTGTTGTTTCTAGAAAGGCGTTGAATAATTTTCTTTCTAGTATGGAATGGAATATATTCGTAAATTCCTACACAATGTTGTAAAATCCCACACTTGTATCAAGGCTGTGAGAAAGTAGTACTTCTTCGACCAAGGTTGAAAATATTTCGAGGTCGAAAAAGTCACTTCGTGATCAAGATTATACAATAATTTTTGTACTCTCGCTTTGGCTTTAATTTACGAATATTTGGTTTGTAATGTATGTTATCACGAAGCTGCCCTTGAATCATCATCTGAATGACTGCAAACAGAAACAAAAGCAGAGGGCGATGATGCTCTTTCATCCACTGAGCTGAAGTCGCAGTAGGTGCGAGAGTCGTTTTTTTAGTTCCTCGCTTTATTAATACTTAATTCCAATTTGTGTTTATATTCTGTGATGTTCCCCCGTAGGTACTGTCCTTGCCCCTTCGATACTCCCTCCAAACTCGCGAACTCAGTTTGGCCACACCTGCTCCCAGCTGCAAATGATAAGGTTTTCATATTATAAATGACCCGTTAAATCCAACTTCAGAGGTAGGTGTGCAAAAAAATAAATTAAATCACGTGTGCCGAAAATATTCGCTTTGCCATATTTAACGAACCGTCCTCTTAATTGAAGCAATCATAATTTGAAACATTTTTGCAAGTAAATTTCTCTCGCAGCTAGCATAAGTCATTTTGTTATTACTAAATCGTATTTTTTTTTCTATCATAGCAGAATGAATGACTCTGAGTGATTTGCCTTTAATAGAAATTTTATCGAATGGTTATTGGAACGAGGTTAATTGAAATGCTGTATTGCTAGGGCAACGACTATATGAATGTTTGCGGTGCACCTGAGTATTAGCTTACCACCAATGTGCATAGTGGAATTTTGTGTAATTTCTTTAGTTCATAATCCGTCCCTGAGCAGCCGCAAACGCAATGGAACTGAATCGCGTATGCATACCGCCGGCGAGTAGTCGGAATTGCACCACTCAAATCCACCCCGCACGGAGCCCGCAATGTGAACAGCCAGTAAATCATCCGGAAGGTTTTATTTTAATGGTAATACTGCGTTAATTAAAATTGGTTTCCAATCCCCATGCGCCCATTAAACGACGATGAAAACAAGTATTTTTAATGCACGCCTACCACGGTATACGTGACTTGAATTGTGTACATTACTGTTTGATATTACTACTTTTTGGGGAGAGGTTTGATTTTCGAATGGTAATAACGTATCTGCTCTGAAAATGTTCACAAACGATGAGGGTCGTATTTGAACTATATTACTTACTATTTGTGTATGTCCATGTTAGAGTCTGTGACTAGTTTATACTCTTGTTCAGGAAACTATTTACACCGTGTTATTACTCTTGGTATTACATCAAATATTTTCCAATGTATTTTTCTATTTTCTGTACTTAAAATTGTATAACGAATGTTTTTTAAGCCAGGTATATTTCAGAATATCTTAAAATAGGATTTCATTTTGGATGTCGTTCTGCGTAATTATATTCAGACACTTTCCCATACTGAAGGTAACTTGAATATTTTTATGTACCTTCTAATTAAATCACCAATAGTTTTCTGGTTGACCTAACAGAGAAAAGTTAAGAGATGTAATATCATTTAATATTTTCGTAACTGTGAGATGAATGTCTCAATATTATGAATTGCCAGGAAAATATTTTTTAAACGTAAACTGTAAAAAAGAATAAACACTTTTTCGTTCATTAGATTATTTCATTTCTATATAGATTTATTCTCGTAATGTTCAATAATGTTCTATTTTGATATTTTTACATTGTCGTAAATATATTTCCACTTTATTTAAATAATGAGAATATTTGAATGACTCCAATTTATTTCTTCTTCCCTCAACTTTTCCTGTTTTAAGTCATTAAGTAGTGATATTTACAATTTATAAACGCAATTTACGTTCCAAAATCAAAGTGCATTTTCTACATGTGTCTAACCTTTTAGCGATATTGTAAATACATCGAGAAAAAAGTTGGCCATGTAAATTTCAGGATATTAAATTTCTACAAGTTGGAGACCTACTTTCGTTGAGCAATGTTTCAATGATATTTGAAAGAATAGTTTCACAGAACGCCTTAGTACCGGCAACTCTCAATACACAACTGTGTGCCGTTTTGCGTGTAGCATATCTCTAACCAGTAGGCAATAATCTGTGCAGCACTGTTTAACGTAAATATGGCAAAGTTTAACGACTGAAGTAAAAACAATATTTTTCAGTGTATATATTTGATATCAGTTCAAAAATAACTTGCATCGTATTCTTGTTGCATTCCTCCAAATTTATTTCTCGGCGTGGTTATTTGATATCAGCTGCAAAAGAACTTACATCGTATTCTGGTTGCATTTCTTTTTCCCTAGAGTACATTTTAGTTGCAGAATTATTACATCGCCAGCCTGGCAATTAATTACATCTCTTCAGTATGTTTCAAAAGATCGGGAATATTCCTACGCAAACAAAACGCGGAATTTCATTTGTATTGCAGAAAAAGTTCTGTAGTTAATAGTGTATACTACTTCGGCAGAGACTTCCAACGTTTAGACATTTCGGTTTATCGAATTACCATATTTTTAATGGAATCGCGGAGAAGTTTAATTCCTTATTCAAATCTGCCACTTCCAATGCGAAGGCAATTCATTTCCGCGCAGTTGGTACGTCGTGCGCCGGGGGCGGCGGGCGTCACGGGCAAAGAAATAAATCTTCTCTCTGCAGCGCCGCGCGGCCACGCTGCCACGCCGGGCAGGCAGGCGGGCGGGCGGACGGGTCAGGGCGCTCTATTGCAGCCCCACCGACGTGTCCCTTTTGGATTGGGTTTCCTCTGCGCCGCCCTCTTTTTGTTCCGTTCGCCCGCAGCGGCCGGGCTGTCCTGTCCTTCGGGCGCCACCCGCGTTTCGCAAGCACGCTGCCGGCCGCTCCTCTCTGGAGTCCCTGGATACAGAGAGTAGCGCGACCCGAACGCCCGCCGCTATTTAATATCCTTTCACCCTCCTAGTCTCGCTAGGCACCATTCAGGTGTTGAGGAGAAATGATAACAAGCGAAGGCATTATGAGGAATTTCGTGTATATTATCGTTGGTTTTTGGTACATTGGTGGTTCCTAACTTACCCACAATACCGTTTAGTTCAACTGGATATAAAATGGCGAATTCGGTGGCTCAAAGGAATGCGTCACTCTGAATCTAGGGACTCTACTCCTCTCTAGTGTCCTTGGACACAGTAGCGCAACCCGAACGGCCGCCGCCATTTAATATCCTTTCACCCTCCTAGTCTCGCTAGGCATCATTCAGAAGTTGAGGAGAAATTATAACAATCGAAGGCATTATGAGGAATTTCGTGTATATTACCGTTGGTTTTTGGTTTCGGTTATCGGCGGCGATGGTGTAACGGATTTTTAAGGGCGAAAAAATCTTCGTACGCGTTCCTTCGGAGGGGAAGTAAAGCCGGCTGTCCCATGTCAGTAGATTTACTGCATGTAAAGGATCCTCAAGCTTAAATGAAGCCTCTGAGCTAAATTCAAATTGTCTGTTCCGTCGCCCAAGTAATACCTTCTTTTATCCCTTGTTGGTGGAAGAAGCGTAACGAAATTTGCGTGCTCAGACGGAAGAGCAGGTCTCATGGCCTGAGTCTCGCCACGTAAAATAAGGCATTCATTCATTTGGTACTTTGGTGGTTCATAACTTACCCACAATACCGTTTTGTTCAACTGGTTATAAAATGGCTGCACCGGTAGGGCAAAGAAATGTGCTAATCTCTGTATCCACGGACTCTACTCCTCTCTAGCATCCCTGGACACAGAGAGTAGCGCAACCGAACGCCCGCCGCCATTTAATATCCTTTCACCTGATAGCCCCAACAGGCAGCATTGAGGAGTTGAGGACAAATGATAACAGGCGAAGGCATTATGAGGAATTTCGAGCATATTGTCATTGGTTTTTGGCAGATTGGTGGTTCCTAACTTACCCACAATACCGTTTAATTCAGTTATATATAAAATGGCGGCACCGGCGGCGCAAAGGAATGCGCTACTCTGTGTATGCAGGGACTCTACTCCTCTCCGGCCAGATGCCCCGCCACCTCCGCCGCAAGCGGCAGCGGGGCTGTGGGAGGCAACTTCTCGCTGCTTTGGTGCCGGCAGTGCACGGCTTCCGCTGCTGGTCAGTTCACCAGTCTCATGAGACATTCTTGTCCGCCTTGCCAGTCTAAATATATCCGACGTCTTTATTTTGTTGTTGCTTTACGTTCTATTTTACAGCAAACTTGGGTTGGAGAAGCTATGCTTCTTTTACTTTTCCTGCAATTTATTTGTACGTAAGTTTTGGGTGTCTCATTTCAGGGATAGTTGTTTCTAATAAAATTGTTGTACTTGTAAGCTTTTTCACTTGCTTTCGCCTCATATTTATTTGCGAGTGTGCCAGCTCTCTGTTGTCGGTAACTTCATGCGTTTTGTGTTTCTGTCACATTTGTTCAGTAAGAATTTTTTGTTCTTATTGTTGCCATTCCTACATCCTGCCATCTACCCCTGTGTTCATTTTGTCGCTAACCGAATTTCCAGGGCTCCTCTTTTCGCCCTTCCCTTGTCTGTGACACGTTCCAAGTACCCCGCTCTTAATTGAGCTTCTTTGTGTCAGTTTCTATTGTCTCCGCTACCTCGTCCGCAATAACCTTATCGCGTTCGTGCTTTCCTCGCTGGTGCCATTGCAATTCACACGTCCCGAGGTGTCAAATGAATGTGTTTCGCCACTGTCTTGGAGGCCGCCTTTCTTATATCGTTCCTTCTGCGACTCTTTGGAAGCCCTTGTGATTCTCTTTGGCACCTCTCGCTTTCCCGCGGCGGTGGACGTTCCGCGGCTGAGCTCCGCCTCGCAGCGATTCTTTCGTTCGCGGCCGCTCCGCCATCGCCACCTTCTCCTCCCGCCGCGCCAGCACTTCGCAGCGACCCGCAGCCCGTTGCTGCCCCCTTCCCCTCCCCTCCAGACCGTATTGACCACCAAAAAGTCCCCGAGAGCCCCCGCGAGGCGAGGGTCGCTACACGAGACGCTCTCGACCTAATCAGCCACGGCCCGCGGCCGGCGCTCGGCTGCCGAGGCACTTCGAAAAACCCCGCTGCGCTGCCGCTCCTCCCCCAGCCCTTCCCTCCCCGAACTCCCCGCACTTCTAATTCAACCCCTCGACTTCCTCACTCCCCCAAATTTACCTTCCCGATCGGCTCCACGCATCTGACCCTACTTCCCGAATTTCCGTTCGCCTCGAACCGTTCTCGTATCTCCCTCTGACATACATTCTGACAGCCGCATCCACAATTCCCAACCTCCTATACCATAGTGTATAGAACTATTACTTCTTTAGTCTATGCCTATACCTCTCTTAATTTTCCAATGTCGTTTCTATCATCTTGATTCTTCACCATTCTATATTATTCTCCCATCACCTCTCTTCCCTTCGTTTCTCTTTTCCCTTTTCTTTGATTCATTGATTGATTGATATTTTCGTGTTTCCGGGCACGTAAACTGCTTTGGTCATTAGTCCCGTTAGTGTCGTGCATGTTTTTTTCTCGGGATATGGTGGTGATCTTCCCCCACTGGATGGCGAGATCTGGTGCCGACCTACCGTCGGCTAATGGGGCTTCCCCCTAACCAGGACATTCCCACCAGCGGAACACCGTCCCAGCCGGGACAAGCTCTAAGCTCCCGAACGGTCTCCCGGAATATGTGGTTGTGTAGTGCATGTTAGTGTAAGTGTGTGTGTGTGTGTGTGTGTGTGTGTGTGTGTGTGTGTGTTTGTATGGGCAGAGGACAGGACAAGGAAGAGGAAGGAAAGATCGCGCGCGGTCCGTGGCCCGTTTGGTAGAGTACTGCTGCGGCATTCGCCTAGTGTTGATCGTAGAAACCACGGAAAACTACCGATCAGAGCAGCCGGCCGCTAGAATTCTCCTCCAGACAGCGACTGAATTCGACCTAGCTGAAGAGCTAGTGTCGAAAATCCTGCCGCCGTGGGGAGTGGGAACCTCTAGGACCTCCCGGTCAGAGGCGCTGCAGTGACATCAGTTGATGCACTGAGCTACCGCTCTCGGTCCTCCCTTTTCTCTCGTGCCACTCGCTCACTCCACGTTTTTCCTCTCTCCCCCAGCCCACCCGCCTCCGCACCTTTGGCCCACCGGCGCGCCGTCGCGGGTTCCATTAGCGAGTGGAGGCGCGGGCCGCGACCTAATGGAATTTAAATCCCATCATCTACCGCCCAAACGCGCGCGCGTGGTTGAGAAACAACGCGGGCTCGGTGGCGGTGGCGCCTGTTTGAATTAATAGGCCGAGACCGGAAATCAGCAGCGGCGAGAGAGGGTGGATTTTTAATTGTGTGTAATACCCAAATGTTATGGTTAATACTGGAAATATCGGAATATGGTTTACGAGCCGCGCCTGTGCTCCGCGTACGCGCGGAATGCGACGGGGTGGGATCTGCAACACGATGTAAATACTCGTATCAATTTGTATTCTGAAGTGAACCGTGCAGTAAATACGATAATAATTCGATTCGTTTTGTGCGTGCGTTGCAACCTCCGCGGCGAAGTATTGAATAGAGCGTTGGGCTGTAATTCGAGGGTTTATCCGTGTGGGTGATGCCCGAATAAGCTCCTTGTCGAGAGCGGGCCCCGTAGTGTATCTTGTTGTGCGCACACATCGTTTGTATCGGCCTTATCGGCGCGGCGTGCCGGTCGCGCGGCGAAAGAGCGCCGAACGAGGGAGTCCGCCGGCGAGCGAACGTCGGGGCCGGGCGTGTTTGAGACATTCATTCACGCGGCGGCGGCGGCGGTGGCAGCGAAAACATGTGTACGGAGGGGTCTTGTTTGCCTAGCGCCGAGCGGGATCGAAGCGCTACGCTGCGCTTGCAGGGCACGGGAGCTGGGGAGGCTGCGGCCAAACCGAAGCTATGGGCCTGCGAGAGGAGGCACCGGGTGTGCGCAAGAGTGGGAAATGTTTGGGGGCTGACAGTAATTAAATGTTCATTTTCAACTTGAGTGTGTTGAAAAGATGGTTTGGAATATTAAATATGGTCTTTGTTAATTTACTAATGAATAATATACTTCTAATAAATATTAAACTAAATATTCGTAACTGACAATATTGTTGAGTAATGAAAATTGGCATAAAATGCATTAATACAGAATTCTACATTGCTGTTTCCATTTTCTACCAATTTTCACTCAACAATATTGTCATTTACGTACTATTAGTTTAATATTTATTAGAAGTATTAAAAGAAATTTCTAAAGTAAGAAAGGGTATATTTCTATTTCGGCTACCAGAATGAGCCCCCCTAACGGTGAATACTAAAAACTCATAGTCGGCGATATCAGAATCTGTAACGACCGAGCATGTAGACTTATTCATTCTAAGCTATTACATTTTCAGTAGTTGAAGTGATGTTCACAATACAGACTTAAGTTTAAGTTGTCGTTTATTTCGTTATTAATGTTTAAAATTTTCTGACCTTTTTCTCAAAAGACTCATTAATGCTATTTTCCAGCAATTCCGTTTATGTAAGTTGAGATGCTCATGTCAACGATGGTCTTTGAAAAAATTATTTTGCCCCCAGGATTGTAAAAAGACTGTGTTAAAATTTTAAAGTATTGAGTTTAAAGTAAAGTATTAAATTTAAAAGTATTGAGTAGCATTTCATAGAAAATCAATATTAGAAGTCATTAGAACAACAATGTACGGATGTACTGATGTTAAAATCACCCGGTCCTAAATTACTGGAGAATATTGTTAATGAATGTTAATACTATTGAATACTAATGAATGTTAATAATGTTGAGCAATGATATAGAATAAAACTATGAAGTGTTCAAGGAAATGTTTTTCAAAGATTCTTTGATGGAGGTAAAATGCACTATCAAAATAATGGTTAAGTTAGTATATATGGCATACGTAAGTGAGTCATTACTCAAACAGATCTGTTTAGATGCATTATTCTTCTCGTGATAATTTCTCCTAAAATGAAAATCATGCACACTAACCACTGTGCCAACCCGGATGGGCGAGGAGGCTAACAGCTTGTACCGATTCAGCGCTTCGGTTCCAAGGGTCGCCGATTCGAGTCCCGCCTTGGGCGTGGTTGTTTGTCCCTTGTCTCCCATGAATGTGCTGTTGCGGAGGACCTCGCATTCGGCTGACCCCAGATCGGAGGAACACACAAGTGTGTTGGTGTTAAGTAGTGTATGGTCGCATGTGCGTCCTAACCGTACGTACAGGGTAGCCGGCAGTCGGCCGGTTAAAAGCCCTATAAAAATAAACACTAACCACCGGAAGCGGTAGCTCAGTGCATCAACTGATGTCACTGCAGCGCCTCTGACTGGGAGGTCCTAGGTTCAAGTCCTGACGGCGGCAGGATTTTCGACACTAGCTTTTCAGCTAGGTCGAATTCAGTCGCTGTCTGGAGGAGAATTCTAGTGGCCGGCTGCTCTGATCGGTAGTTTTCCGTGGTTTCTCCGATCAACACCAGGTGAATGCTGGAGCAGTACCCTCCCAAACGGGCCACGGACCGCGCGCGATCCTTCCTTCCTCTTCCTTGTGCTATCCTCTCCCCTTATACACACACTTACACTAACACGCACTACACTAGCACGTATTCTGGGAGACCGGTCTGGAGCTTAGAGCTTGTCGGGGCTGGGGCGGTGCCCCGCTGGTGGGAGAGTCCTAGTTAGGAAGAGACCCCGCTAGCCGACGGTAGGGCGGCGCCGGATCTCGCCATCCAGCGGGGAAAGATCACCGCCTTCTCCCGAGAAAAAAACATGCACTACTCTAACGGGACTAATGACCAAAGCAGTTGACGCGCCCGGAAACACGAAAAAAATCAATCAATCAATAAACACTAACCACTGTTGGTATTTTCTTTCATGAACGATGTGCAAGAGGTTCGCCGAGAATTCATAACTCGGAATTCAATGAATGCATTTCAATGGCATGCTAGGAAACTGACAACATTTCATTCCTCGATTCACATAAGGAAGATAGTAGTGCTGATCAGACAGTAGGAAGATTCTAGTGCTTCCGTATCCTGTTCCCGAAGCATGAGTGAAACGGTAACTATTTCGTGCAGCCGTTTCCCGACCGTGGAGCGCTGGGCGCTGTAGAGAGCGGCCGGGGGGCGCGGGGCGATGTTTAGGAGGGGGAGGCGCTTCCCGGCGCGATGTACGGCGCTGGGCGGCTGGTGCAGCGGCGGGGCTGCGCGCGACGTACGTATTACCCGAGCAGAGACGAGCTAGGCGCATAGCGGCGGGGCGGGAATGGACGGGGCGGGGCGGGGCAGGGCGGGGCGGGGCAGGGCAGGGCGGGGCGGGGCAGGGCAGGGCAGGGCAGGGCAGGGCAGGGCAGGGCAGGGCAGGGCAGGGCAGGGCAGGGCACAGGGCAGGGCAGGGCAGCAGGGCGGGGCAGGGGGGGAGGGCAGGGAGGGGCGTGACGTGTTACTCGAGCAGAGACGAGCTAGGCTCATAGCGGCGGGGCGGGGAGGGACGGGGAGGGGCGGGGGCGGGGTGGGGCGGGGAGGGACAGGGCGGAATGGGGTGGAGCGGGACGGGGCGAAACGGGGGCGGCGCGGGGCGGCGGGGCGGGGCGGGGGGGGCGGGGCGGGGCGGGGCGGGGCGGGGCAGGGCAGGGAGGGGAGGGGCGGGGAGGGGGGGGAAGCACAGACACTAGCTAATGCGATGTGCAGTGCAAGTAACGGCTCGTGGCTACTTTTCAACGGGGCCGTGCGAGATCGATTGCAGCGCCGGCAGCCCGCCAGAAGCGCAGCTTGCACTAAGGTCTGCTCGTCGCTGCTCCGGTCCCTGGCCGGTGGCCTTCTTCCATACGTAGGGACCATGCGCGGCACGTCTGCACCTATTTAACAACAACAACAACAATAATAATAATAATAATAATAATAATAATAATAATAATAATAATAATAATAATAATAATATGTCTTTAATACAAGAGTTTAGAAATACTTGATATCAGTCAGATGGGGGGGGTGTAAACTTGCAGGTCGTACCGAATCAACCGAGAACTGGGATGTTTCACAAAATTTCAAATTGTTCAGATTCCCTCATCGTTCAAAAAATACAGGGATGAGTGTCATCGTGTTATTGGTAACAGCTCACATTTTACCCAAAGTTTTGTGTAAGTACTATTTGACACAGAAGATAAAAAAAACTGGTTAGTATGTAGATTTAAACTACGGGAAATTGCCTACTTATTCTTATGAAAAAAAAAATATTTTCGGTGGTACTTTAATTATATACAATTCTTACCAGCCTCATTTTAATGTATAAAAAGTGTTCCCTCGTTGGCACAGAATGCTCACATCAAAGAGTTTCGTCACACATTTAGGTGGGTGCAAAGTAATTCGTTGGTATGGAAATGAATCCATGAGGCAAAGCAATTTTTCCATCAAAGTTCTACATAATGTATGTTACTTTAGGAACATATGTGTAAGATCAGAAGATACGCATATGAAAGAATAACATCATCCAACCCATACCCCCAGATCACTAAGGTATTATATTTGGTATTGCGAAAATAAATTTTAAAAAAGGAATTCGTATAAAAAAAATCGCATTGCAATAATTCTGGAACGATTTACAATTCTTAACATCTTTTCCATATCCTGACATGTTGACTTCAACCTTCCCTACGATAACGGAAATTAGAGCATAACAAGCTGTTCGTATGCATGCGTTGCCTCATCTATGGTACCGCATTGCGTCGTTTGCCAGCCAGTGCTAGAGACGTGTGTCGTGAGTAAAATGCAAATTCGCTCGCTTATTGTTCTCCTACTAAATGCGAGGGGGTGGATCAGAAACTCCCTATAAGCTCGGTCTCCCGGTGGCCTACAGCGCAACAACGCGCCCCGTGCCTGTCTGGGGGAGGGGGAGGGGTGAAGGAAGTGCAGCGCAGTAGAATGCATAATCCAATCACGCGCTCTATCGGGGCATCGCCGACATCACCGCCGGCATCGTCGACTATTCCGGAGTTGCGCCATTTCCATAAAACCACCAGTGGCCCAACCGTTGCGGCCCCTGGGAATTAGTTTACTGACGGCCACTAACGCCTCCCTCTAAGCCACTGCCGCTCGCGTTGACGTCTCCTGGGATGTTCCTGGCATCCCGTGTGCGCCTTGCCCGTCTATATTAATTTCCATGATTCCTGTTACCAACATTCATTGACTTATTTGCTAGACTTTTTGATTTATTGATTTTTTCGTGTTTCTGGGCGCGTCAACTGCTTTGGTCATTTGTTCCGTTAGTGTAGTGCATCTTCTTTTCTCGGGAGATGGCGGTGATCTTCCCCCGCGGGATGGCGAGATTCGGCGCCGACCTACCGTCGGCTAGTGGGATTTCCCTTAACCAGGACTCTCCCACCAGCGGGGCACCGCCCCAGCCGGGACAAGCTCTAAGCTCCCGACCGGTCTCCCGGAATATGTGGTAGTGTAGTGCATGTTAGTGTAAGTGTGTGTGTAAAGGGAGTATATAGAACAAGGAAGAGGAAGGAAAGATCGCGCGCGGTCCGTGGTCCGTTTGGTAGGGTACTGCTCTGGCATTCGCCTGGTGTTGATCGGAGAATCCACGGAAAACTATCGATCAGAGCAGCCGGCCGCTAGAATTCTCCTCCAGACAGCGACTGAATTCGACCTAGCTGGAAAGCTAGTGTTGAATATCCTGCCGCCGTCAGGACTCGAACACAGGACCTCCCGGTGAGAGGCGCTGCAGTGGCATCAGTTGATGCACTGATCTACCGCTCCCGGTTTCTTTGCAAGACATTTGTATTTTTTTCACATCACTATTCCAGATAGTATTGTCACTTCTTTTCATTTCACCAGTTTTCTTTTTTGGCCCGATCCACATTTTTGCTGCCATCTCTTAATTCTTCGTATTTATATTCTCATCGTCACTATGCATGTTCTTTCGTTGCCTTAACTTCTCATCTCCGTTTTACCTACTGCGTTTCCTAGTTCTCATCTGATGCCCCTTGTGTCCTAGACCAATCGTTCCGAAGCTCGGCCTGTGCATCTCTTGGTTTGCCGACTCCGCTTCGTCTTCGCTCTCGATGGTAGCGGTGGGGGCGGGGCGGGGCGAGGCGGGAGCGGAGGAGGGGCGGCTGCTTATTGAAACCGGAACATCCCGGGCGTGAATTATGGCCGACAGTAAGCCGATGATCCCGTCCTTGAAGGACCGCCCCAAACGGATGAGCTGTATGCTATATTAGGCAGTCGGAGCCCGTCCGCTCGTCCGCCGTCTCCGCCCCCGCAGGACGAACGGGCGATCCCTGCGGTGCCCCCCTCCCACTCGCTGGTAGCTAACCTAGCTTCCTACTAAACACGCTGCGCTGGCAAACCAGGGGCATTTGAAATATTGCTCTCCAGTCGATGCGACTTTCAACTCGAATTACTTTTATCAGCGGAATGTTTTTTCTGTTACATTTCAACTAATGAAGCAATTTAACTCAAAGGATTCTTTAAAAAGTAATGTATCAATAGAGTGATAATTTTTGATCATTCATTTTAACAACAAAATCATTTATTCTTTTCAGTTTGCTATTGTTATCTATAAGATAATGGTACATTATGAAACGATGATGTAATAATGGGTATAAATTCACAAGTGTGATATTACGATAGGAGCGAGTATCGTAAACTTCATACGAGTGTATTAATATTCATTACATCGAGTTTCATACGATACGTTTTCTACGGCGTATGGGAAATTTTAGAAGTTAAACTTTAACATTTAATCGTTTCGCCACAGTTGATATGCAGATTCAGTGAAGGCCACATTGCGGACAGTTCCCTAACAATATTCTCGCATGCTGCCGCAGGTGGCTGTGGTTTCCAGCCCGCCTTCAAGGGAGTACTGCGCTAGTCAAATAGGATGAAAGTGAAATTACGATCCAATTTATTGTAAATAATATTCCACGAAAAAATACTACTAATAAAAGAAATTAATACTGACAAATATAGTGTAATTTTAAATGCAATTTTAATGTATACATTCGAACGAAACATTTACTAGAACGATTCTCAATGATTAGGCAAGTTTCAATACTTGGTAACTTAGTACTTGGTTTGTAAACTTCTCTGAGATGGCCAAGAACCTGTATCGTAATGAGTACCATTACGCAACTGATTCCAGACATCAAATGACAGCATTATACAATGGGAGTAGAAAAAACGTGTATTAGATGTAAATATTAAACTTATCTAAATTCAATATGATTGCAAAATTATTTTTTTGGGAGGGAAAATCATTTTATTTTCACTTTTTATTTTCATAATGTTCAATGTTTCAAATAACAAATAAAACTTATTGTGATAAGGATATTAGTTGTTTTAATGGATTAGAATTTGACATTATCTAAACATTTAAATATATATAATATATATTTCATATTACCTTGGGTGTATATAATATCGGTCAGTGCTTTCATGTTGTATGAACCAAAATCTAATTTTGGTCGCCCACAACATACGTATGCATCCCATTCAGCAAAGTCCACAAACTTTTTCCGACCTGCAAATCAAATTATGTACCGAGAAAAATTCGGTGAAACACTTAATGTCACGTTTGCTTCGCGTATCCAGCTGCGCCACTACGCCCATCAACCAGGCTTCTAACCCGAAACCTGTGGTTTCCTCCGCCCTGTCGGCTTTTCCCGGCCGCCCCTCCCGCCCCCCTTCCTCTCGAGGTCTCGCGAGCTGCTCGCGCTCTGTCCGACCGCGTGATTCGATTTCGCACCTCGCGAATTTTTCCGTAAATTAAATTTAAACTTTTTAACTCCTCGTTTCGCGCGTGTCGGCGCGCGTATTTCGCTCGCGGCACGCGGATTTCGCGCGGCACATCCCCGCCGCCTCTTCGCCCTCCCCTTCTCTTTCTGTCGCCTTTATTCGCTCTGCCTGCCTCGCTCTCCCCTGGGAGGGAGTTTCCCCGCTCCCTGGGGCTTCGCGCTCGTGCGTTGCAGATCCCTTCCCGTTTGCACCGCAACACGACCCCGCCCCTCGTACACACACACACATACGCACATATTCGCTCTCCATATACACACATGCACTCGCTCCCCGGATGCGATCTCGCTGGTCTTCGTGCTGACGAGAGAATTTTTACTTTCGCGTGGTTGTATCCGTCGCTTTTTTGTTTTCCGCGGGGTTAAACGCGCGGTGGGCGTGGCAGGATCGGACTGGTGGCAACTGCCTTCAGTTTCAGTTGCAGTGTGGAGTCGTCGAGTAGGGAGTTGTCTGAATGTGTCTAGCATTGCGTTGCTCTGTTTTCATTCGATTGGGCCGTTTAGGTGAAGAGCAGAGTGCTGTAAATTCAGAAGATATAATTGGTTCTGGTCTTCTCCACGTGTCACGTGTAATTCCAATTGTGCGACTAGGAACAGTTTTTACGGATGGTGAGATTTTAGAGAGATTCGTTCTACTGTAACACTTCGTCGTTCTCCTTTTTAGTTATTCCTATTTCGAATATTTTTGTTCCTTTAAAATTCGTAAAATCTGCAGTCAGCGTATAAGTGCATCAAAATAATGACATAATAATATAACAGTTACTTACGAAACAAGTATCGTATGTCATCTTCTTACAAAACGAATTTAGAAAATTATCCAACGAGACCGTTATCGTAATAAAACGTTACAATACGAACCTTGTAAAACCATTTATGCGCTTTCTAAAAATTCCTATGTAAGTATTATATATTTTGTTTAATTGGACTATTAATCTAGTGATAAACTGATGTTGATTGCAGTTAACAGGAGGCCAAGGATTATTGGAACAGTTGAGTTCTAATAATACGTACAACGAAATTCATTTCAGACTCGTAAAATTTTATTTATATAATAAGTAATAAGTTAGAAAAATAATAAAATTGTATTATTTTATAAAAACGCATCTTAAACATTAGTAAGTTGTTTGAGGATCATCGAAAACAAATTAAAAATAGCTCGTGTACAATCGATTATCTCTAACAAATATGTCCGCTGTTTGAGCTGCTGCAGTGTCAGATGTCGCGGCAAAAACGGGACGGAGCGCACAAAAGTGGGCGGTGCGGCAAACAAGTAAAGCTCGTTCGAGCATTTTCGCTCGTCGCTCTCCATGAATGCATGGCAGCGTTTGGCAGTGCGCGGCGGTCGCTCGTCCTCACCTCATCCAGCCTCATTCATTCGCTCAGCCCCAGCGACCGCACGCCGCGCCGGCCGCGACGTGACACCTGCACCACCACAAATCACTTTCGGTTATCTCGGGCCGCGGTTTTGTTTGCCATTATTCACTTTGCTGATCACTTAGTCGTAGCGAGCGGACTAATACTCTATTCGCCGCGTCGTAATTGCTCCGCCCTATGGCTTTCAAACTGGGATTCATATATTCGGGCTGTCTTGACGTGATACCGATGGACATTTGTTACAGCCAACCAAAAAATACATTCCTACTACCTTGTTTCTATGCTGTATGTTGCTAACCAATTGTTGGGAATCGGTGATAGTACCACAGCACATTCTTTCTCTAATTATTGGGAACGGTTGTATAGTATTATAATATTGCAATTTCTGCCCTACTCATTCGTCAACTATCACATGAAATCGTTAAAACCAGTTCAAACTATACGCCTGCTGAGCGAATTTTCAGTTATTTCGACAGCCAGGAACAGTATTCAAACTGTAAAAAAACTGTATAAATTAAAATGTATATAATTTGCAGCGCATTATACTTAAAAAATTAGGTAACTTCTTATAAGCTTGCCGTGATTACATCAGAGTGAGCTTCCGATATTTGAATGATTATACGAGTACGTACCATAATCAGTCATCAAATCTTTTTAAAAGTAAAATACATCTATAAATTAAACATCCAGAGCTGCAGGCCATCCAATATCTCGCCTTATTATTGCATAAAAATAAGGTTACCGAGCCATTGTTTTGACAATTGTCATTTTGTAGACAAGAAAGATGTTGAAGCTTCGTGTAAGAAACCACCATAAATCAAAATATCCGTGTGATAAAAAAGGGCCTTGACACGAGCAAGATCAAGCAGAAAAATTAATTTTGGTGAAAATCCTGCTCACGCATGATTTAGCTGCTAGCGTTGTTCACGAACGGGCGAACAGACTCACAGACGTTCTGCCACACGAATTTTTCGGAATGAAGGATCCACAAAATAAATGTGGATTCTGACCTGTTACAGAAACTAATTTACTACATATTGGAACAAGATTTATCCACTCTCGGTATCAGGGTTCTATAATGCGAATTTATCTGTAAAAAAAATCGCCATTTTTTGCCGTAACAGTACAATACTTTCTCTATCCTACGTAAATAGTTTGCGAGAAAATAAAAAAGGAACATGATCCGTCATTTCAACCTTTCTCTAGGATTGTTGAACATTTTACAACCCGCCATCCTACGCAAGGTATACACGTATCTCTTGTCGCTATAAAATTCTCTCACTACAATCACTATTTCGTGAGTCACTGCTCTCCCCATTCACCGCTCTACTCCTTCCTGTCGCTTTGATTGCGCCAATCTCCACCGCTCCCTCTCCTCTTGCACCTGATCACACGGTCCCCATCGACCTGTCCGCTCGCCATTAAGCACAGGCTGGCAGCGAGGGTTCAGCCGATGGGGGCAGTTGTTGATCACCTGGAAAAGGAAGCAGGACCAATGAAGCTGGAAGCGGCAGCTGAATTGTTAGTGTCAGCTAGGCGATTGCACGACTGCAGTCACGGGTATAGAAGGGAACGTGGAGGTGAAGACCACGACGGAGGTACGGTTAAATTGTGCGTAGCAGGGATGATCGTCGAAAACGAAGCGGCGGATGCGTGAAAAACGAGTGTGAGGCGCAGCGAACGGCGTGTGCGGTGGCGAAGAGAGGCAGAGGGCGAGCTGTGGCTGAGGGCTCGGGGACCTCCAGGGAGCTGGCGCCACTCGGGGTGGCTCTTTTGCACCTCTGGCCAGCAATTACTTAACGGCCTGGCCGCGCCGTGTGGAATTGGCTGCGAGGCTAACAGTGCCACACCCTACGCTGCCGCTGGCTCCCACATCACCACCACTCACACATCCACCTCTGTCTACCTCACGTATGGTTATTTCGTGTAACCGGGAGCGGTAGCTCAGTGCATCAACTGATGTCACTGTAGCGCCTCTGACCGGGAGGTTCTAGGATCCAGTCCCGACAGTGGCAGGACTTTTGACTCTAGCTTTTCAGCTAAGTCAGACGTCTGGAGGAGAATTCTAGCGGCGGCTGCTCTGATCGGTAGTTTTCCGTGGTTTCTCTGATCAACGCCAGGCGAATGCCGGAGCAGTACCCTACCAAACGGGCCACGGACCGCGCGCGATCTTTCCTTCCTCTTCTTTGTCCTATCCTCTCCCCCTTACACACACACTTACACTAACAAACACTACACTACCACATATTCCGAGAGACCGGTCGGGAGCTTAGAGCTTGTCCCGGCTGGGGCGGTGCCCCGCTGGTGGGAGAGTCCTGGTTAGGGGGAAACTCCGCTAGGCGACGGTAGGTCGGCGCCGGATCTCGCCATCCAGCGGGGGGAGATCACCGCCATATCCTGATTAAAAACATGTACTGCACTTATGGAACTAATGACCAAAGCAGTTGATCCGGAAACACGAAAAAATCAATCAATCAATATTTCGCCTAGAATTTTGTTGTGCTGTTGACGAGGTCCCGCTCCTCTCTGCTTTTAATCGTCACTACTACTTAGTTTGTCGTTAACACCCCAAATTGTCCCGTCGTTTGTCTGCCACATCGCTTCCTCCATCGTTGTTCACCTCCTTTCTCGAAGGCCTCTGTACCTAAACTTTTCCCCATGACCCCCCCCCCCCTTCTCGCCATCACCTTGCCAACTCGGATTTTCCACAGAGGATCGTCGTAAACGTTCAATATACTGTCACAATCCTCGCATGCTTTCCTGAGTTGACGAGCGTAGTGCCGCAATTTTGTGCGTTATTGTGACCTACTTTCCTTGTATCACGCATTTGAGTAATTTGACCACTCCTAGAATAATTTGATAATATAAAGCGCTTGTACGTTTCCAAGCACTGTTGCTTCAGACAGGTGAATGTCGGGTGGATGAACATCCATCACTTCTCGTTTTCCCAATTTTGCACGTTTATCGCTTTCTCACTTCCTGATTATTCAATACATTACGTACGTAATCATTACAGGTATTGATCAGAGGCTAAAGCAACTGGACGCCTGTTTATCGATGTTATGATCATAATTAACCAAAGATAATCCGATCATCCTATTAGAAGGTCAAAATACAAATTCTATTAAACTACCTGCACTTGTACTTAGGAAAAATGTTTTTGAGAAATATTTTACTTCAAACTTGAACAAAAAAAACTTCAAGGGAAATAGAGGTATGTTGAGCCATCAGTTTACGAGTTTCTTTATTAGAATACAACAGTATTCTGGTTATTTGTATTGTAAATTAATTAGATTGCAACACCAAGTATTAGAATTTTCATTCGAATAGCAAATTTCAGTTCATTACTTGTTGTCACCGCCATCATTGTCAACAATGAGGACGTTGTTGTGAGTGCTTTCACGACTTTTGTCATCTATGTCTCGATCGTCATCATCACATATGTTATTATCCGGCACTTGTTACTATTGATGTCGTTATTTCTATCACGTGGGCTGTAATAGTTACCATCCCATCGGATCGCACGCTTTACTTCCCGCTTCCCGTTCTTTGAACAGAGCCATCTCCTCGCCCAGTGCGGACGCGCCGCCGAGGATTAACCCTGAGCCCCGGCCGGCGGCCCCCGGAGATCGACTCGTAAACTGTGCTTCCCGCGGAGGGAGAGAGCGGCGTAACATTTGCTTTAAAACCGAACGCCTCATTTAGCACGAGGTCTACGGGCCAGTGTCCCCACTATTGTGGGTTATTTAACGAGCCGCGTGGAGGCGAGGACGCAGAGGAGCGGGCGTGGGAAGAGGGGCGGGCGAGATGGGGTTGGGGAGGGAGAGAAGTGTGTAAGCGAGACAAGGGATGGAGGGAGGAGGCGTGATGCGGGGGTGAGGCAAAGGGGGACGAGAGCATGGTGCGGGGAGGCGAAGGGGGACGAGAGCATGGTGTGGAGGTGGGGCAAAGGGGGACGAGAGCATGGAGCGGGGGTGGGGTGAAGGGGAACGGGAGCATGGTGCGGGGGTGGGGCGAGGGGGAACGAGAGCATGGAGCGGGGGTGGGGCGAAGGGGGACGGGAACATGGTGCGGGGGTGGGGCGAGGGAGAAGGAGGCCATGGTGCTGGGGTGGGGCGAAGAGGAACGAGAGCATGGTGCGGGGGTGGGGCGAAGGGGGACGAGAGTATGGTGCAGGGGTGGGGCGAATGGGGACGAGAGCATGGTGCGGGGGTGAGACGAAGGGGGACGAGAGCATGGTGCGGGGGTGAAGGGGGACGAGAGCATGGTGCGGGGGTGAGGCGAGGGGGAACAAAGGCGTGGTGCGGGGATGCGTGAGTGGTGGCGAGGACGCGAGGCGAAGGGGTGGAGGACACCGGGTGCGAAGGCCACGTGAGAAGAAAAGTGGGCGTGGCGAGACGAGAGCGCGTGTCGTGACCGCGTTCGCCTCCGAGGGACAAGAGCGGCGTCGCACTGCAGTCGCCGGCATCTCCCTGCCGCTTGACTTCGCCTAATTCCTTTCGGTGCTTAGCAGATTTTTTTTCCTCTCTCGCGCGCATTTTTAACCCCTTTAACGCGCGCGTGTGCGCGTAACGTCGGCGAGAAAATTAGGCCATAATTTTTAAGTGACCACGTAATAGAATTAAAGTTAACAACAGCAAAAATTTATTGCTCTCTTTCTCCTAGAATAAATGTTTTTAAATCGCTAGAGAAATTAGGATCCAGAGAGCAGCACATCGGTTTTGTTCAAAAGTTAACTCTTTTAAAGAAATTTCCCTATTTGGGCGAGAACGAGCTCGCGTAGTCCTTTGAGAGAACTGATTAGCTCCGAAACTTCGACGAATTTAAAATTTCGATTCCGGCCTGGAGCGATGCAAGGAACTTTACTAGATGTATATGACTCTCCGGGTTCCCAAAGTTCCCTTCTTAGATTGCGAAGTGTGACGTTGAGGTCATACGTAAAGGCTAAAAGCGAGCAAACACGATGCCAGAGATACCGCAGGGAATGTGAAATGGATGAATTTCGGGCGCTGTGTTAAATTTCTCTGGCGTACTTGTAATTTTGTGAAAAAAAATGTTTTCCTTAAACGCTGTTAATTTTTCTGCAATTTTCTCATTTTTGTATTTTTATCACGTTAACTTTGTTTATAGGGTACGTCTGTAAATATTTCTCATTTTTTAGAATAAGACAACCAAGGAAATTGTTGTGATATTTAAAAAGAATGTCGGGAGATAGCAAACATATCAATGAAAAAACACATGATATGCTTTTCTATTTTAATTAAAATAAAGTGTGGAATGAAATAAGAAACTTTCAATAAATGTATAATTATTTTGATGTTTGGTTCTAATCCATTAAGCGCACATTGTGTATTACCATTCATTTGTAAAATACATTTACAAGTTAGTCCGAAATTTGCTTGATTTTCTGTAAATATTTTTGCAAAGTTGTACATTTCAATTACAGCGTGCTCAAAATTCGTCTGATTTGAAACTCATTGGATCCCATAACATTTGTAAATAAAATTCATTCTTACATGACAATTTTGCCAACTCGGAAAAGCTACTCTCTTGAAGCAATGTAGATTTTTTTTTCATTCTCTCCAGTTGATTGATTAATTAATAGTATTGTCTCCTTCGTCAAAAGGCATGAACATACGGCTCTGGAATAAAGATGTTTCAGTTATTTTAAGAATAATGAAAATATAATAATTAGTTCACAGTGTAATTGAGTTGAGCTGCGAGCGTTTAAAGAGTACTTCCAATATTAATGCTCTCTTCTCTGCAAGTGTGCAAGTGCACTCTGCTCTCCCTTCTCTGCAAGTCTTGTAATTGAATCGTTGAAACTGTACGTTTCCAGTTCCTCGAATCGTTGCATTCCTTATTCATCCTTGAACCTGACGCCTTTGTATTCGCCGGTGCGTACACTACACTGGCGTTCCGAACTCGTTCTCTCCCGATTCCTCCCTTCGCAAAGGCTCTTGGGAAGTACCCCAAGGCTCTTATTTTATTCGCGCAAGTTCACAAACCAAGCTGGGTTCGAGTCCCTTGCAGACCAGCTCCAATGGGCGAGTGGGCAAGTGGATTACTTGAGACTTTAACGAATTTACACGACAACGCTCTTTCCGTTTCGTTCTCCACTGCACTGCTCTTCAGAAACGTAACGCCACCCCGGTGAAGTGCACTACTCCCCAGTGCAAGAACTGCTGAGCATTTGAGCGTTTGGAAGAGGCAACTTCATGTGGAGTCAGAAGCGAATGGAAATGTTGGTTGCTCAGTCCTAAGTTTTTAAATCGACAAAGCTTTTATCTTCAGAGAAATATTTTCCCGGAACGTAGTAATTAAGTTAAAACTTCAACTTCGTGGAAAAGTACTCCATGCCTTTTTCTTTTTATGATTCTAGATACTCTGGATGTCTGTTAGAACATGAAAACGTTCTATTTGAATTGTTTTATAGGAAGAACTTCTTACACATTCCATTACATGCTATTCAACGCGTTGGAGGCGTAGTATTGATATACTCATTCAAAATTTCAAATTTATGAATGTCATATCTGGATTGTTTATCTTCTGTTGAGTATGTTTTTAATAACCAATGGAAATATCCCATAACAATCTTTTTGACTTGAGATCACAAATCATACTGTGTTCAAGTATTCTGCAAATCAGCTCTAGTGATCGAGTAAGCGAAGTGATGATTGTAATGCGTCCTTTCATTACAGAAATAATTCCTTCGACTCTTCTGTATTACTTATAATAACAACTTATTAACATGCTTCCAATTAAATATTTTACCATTTCGTTTTCTCGCCAAATCTCCTCCTATCGATATTAGAAAACACGAGCCCCACTCGTTAATTCCACGCGATCGTTCCGCCGCCCGCGCCTGTCCCTGGGGGCGAATCGTCTAATCCGCCGTCGCATCCGCTGATAATCCCGGCCATGTGCTGCATGCGCTGATCGTTCCCACGTGACAGGCAGATGCGTGGCACAGCCCCTCGGGAGCGTTCCCCGGAACACGGCCGTCCTGCCTCGGGCGCTGCCCACGCCCGCGCACCCACCCTCCCCTCAGACCCGCTCCCACCGTCAGACCCGCCTCCGCCCCGCCCGCACCCCTGCCCGCGCTGCCTCTCGCCCCTCCGCCCGCGCCCCCGCCCGCGCCCCCGCCCACGCCCCCGCCCGCGCCCCCGCCCGCGTCCCCGCCCGCGTCCCCGCCCCCGTCCGCGCGCACCCACGCCCCCGCTCGCGATCCCGCCCACGGCCGCGCCTCCTTCCGCGTCCCCGCCCGTGCCCGCGCCCCCGCCTCCGGCCCACGGCCGCGCCCCCGACCCCGCCCGCCACCCTGCACTCCATCCCCGCTCCCACTCTCAGATCTGCCCACGACCCCGCCTCTCCCGCCCCGCCCGCACCTCCCCTCGCCCCCCGCCCATGCCCGTGCTCCCCCGCCAGCGTCCCCGCCCGCGCCCCCTGCCTGCACCCTCCCTCCCCCCGCGCCCCTGACCCCACCCCCACCTGCCCGCACCCCTCTCCCGCCCACCCGCGCCCCTGACCCCACCCCCACCCGCATGCTGCCTGTTCCCCTGCACGTTCCCCACCCACGCCCCGCCCCCGCGGCAGCGAGCGCTCCATGTTTTATAGAGCTGTCTGTGAGCCGGGCGGAGCCGCAGAGCAACTGCAGCGCGAGCAAGAACTGTCGCCGGCGGGCAGAGGCCACCGCTCTCCCCCAGAAGAAGCACGGCGTTCGCCCCATTTAGGGCCCCCGGCAGCGCGGCTCTTTTGCTTGCTCCCCGCCCACGCCCTATTCGAGCCTCGTGCGTTTCTCTTCTATTCGCCGCTGTGGCAGTGTTCGATGAGTGGCATACCAGCACGTCATCCCTTACAAAATTCGTAAATGTGTCGAGTTCCTCACAGTATTATGCACTTCTTAAATACTATTAATGTTACCAACTTCCTCTGTAGCACCGCAGGTTAATCCTTGAAATTAAAAGCTACAATTTATTTTCTTTACCTTTGAAATCTTTAAGTATGTTTTTATATGTTGCAATTTGACAATCCATTTCGTTTCACAGTTTCTGAAAATTACGGCCTCGTCATTATTTTTTTTGAAGAATGCTTTCGTGTCGTCTTAAGACATCCATCAGAACTTTCCGTTTCTCCACTTGGAAAGTGGAGAACTCCTTCCCGGGGTTGCCATCTCCGCTGGTGCCGGCGCCGAGGTCATGACTCGTGCGAGCGTTCGCTTAAAAGCGAGGCGCGGCGCACGGGATCAAACCCAGAGGCCGTGCAACAATCACACAACCGCCTGGGAACCCTGACGCACAGAACACTCGCGGCCAGTTCGTGCCAGGGCGTGGCGCCCGCCGCGCCTCAACCGTATGTTTTGCTCCTGAAGATGACAGCTATATACTTTCTTGGAATTTATGAAATCCGTCGCTACTTCATCATTAGATTCCTTTTGCAAGGACTCTCCGCAGCTGCCGAGGCTGTCTGTCTTCAACACCGACTCCGCTAATCGTTGTCATCATCGCGTATTCTTTCGTCGACAAATTGAAATCACCATAACTACATTTTTGGCATTAACGCTCAATTCAGAAATTAATAATATTACTCTCTTGCATTTATTTAGACCTGTCGTATCACACTAACTTCATTGCTGCCTTCATTACTATGCATCGTCATCTCCGCTTTCGGGACCTCTCTTCCCACGATATCGCAATACCGTGGCCACTAAAAAAACTCAGAATCACCACCGTTTGTTTAGCTCAGAGCCAGCATTAACGCTGTCTCTGCAGCGACTCTGACAGGGAGATTCCAGGGTTCGAGTCCCGACGGTGGCGGAATTCGGCTCTACCTGCATCGCTTTCAATTCAGTCGCTGTTTGGAGGGGTATTTTAGCGGGCGATTTCTATTATTGATAGTTTTCCGTGGTTTCTGCGATCAACACCAAGCGATTGCCGCAGTAGTCCCTAACAAACGGGTCATGGACCGCGCGCGATCTATCCGTCTTCCTGTTCCTATCCTCTTCCCGTAATTGCTTACAAACACACACACACACACACACACACACACTTACATGTACTACATTACCGCACATGGAACGAGAGCAGCAGATAGCTTGAACATTGTCCCAGCTGGGAGGTACCTACTGTTGGGGAAATACCTGGAGGGAGAAATCTCGCAAAAGCCGACGTACAGGTCGACGCCGGAACTCACCGGCGGGAGAGGATCACCACCACCTCCTACAATAAAACATTCACTACACTCAAGGAAATAATGGCCAGAGCAGTTCACGTGCCCGGGCACGTCAATCAATCAATCAATCAATCAATCAAAAGTTTAAAATTATCGTCATCGTTTCCTTTCTCACTCTCTCAATTCCTTTCTCTTGCGCCAACATTATTATTCTCTCTGCCTAGCGGCAAATGTCGCCTCCACAGCCACCGCCGTCGCTGCCATTCCCGCCCTCTCCACTGCTTCAGATTCCCCCTCCTTATTGTGCTATTACCGTCTCCGGCGTCGCCTGCGCCGCAACCTCCGGCGCCCCGTCCGTCCGCCGGCGCCGCGGCCACTGCACCGACTCGTGATACCCCGCCAACAGACAGTGATGATGATAAACGATGACGGAGGGCCGCGGCGGAGCGAGAGCGAGGAATTGCCTCGCAAATTCCGCGAAGGCCGCGGCCGCGCCCACGCCCACGCGCCGCCGCCTTCTCCCGTGCCCCGCCCCCGCCCCGCCCCCGCGCCTCGCACCCCGCGCCACGCCCCCGCGCCACGCCCCCGCGCTCCGCCCCCGCGCTCCGCCCCCGCCCCCGCACCCCGCACCCGCACCCCGCCCCCCCCCGCGCCCCGCCCCCGCGCCCCGCCCCCGCGCCCCCGCGCCCTGCCCCCGCGCCCCGCCGCCGCGCCCCGCCGCCGCGCCCCGCCGCCGCGCCCCGCCCCCGCGCCCCGCCCCCGCGCCGCCCCCGCGCCGCCCCCGCGCCGCCCCCGCGCCCCGCCCCCGCGCCCCGCCCCCGCGCCCCGCCCCCGCGCCCCGCCCCCGCGCCCCGCCCGCGCCCTGCCACCTCTCCCGGCCATCTCGCCCCCCCTCGCAGTCCGCCCCCGTGCCCTGCTTCCGCTTCCCGCCCCCGCTCCTGGGCCCCGCCCCATCGCT